>JAVCKT010019933.1:0-30046 GCA_032273925.1 Rhynchotus rufescens | reverse complement strand
TTTCCAATCTGTGTGTAGGTTTTTTCTGTAGAGATGGAGACCTGAATATATAAACCACTCACTGCTCTACCTGCAGTAACAGAGCTACAAGTCATTGTTTTGATACATCCACCTGAATTCACATTAGTTACTCTATTTTGGGGAAGGTGGATTCCTGCCAGTATCCCCTTGAAACTCAATCTTCAAGAGATCTCAGTGCTACCAACACTTCTGAAAGACAAGGTAAAAATTGGCAGGATAAATTGTCTTCCCCAATATCCTTTTAAGTAGAACATGCAGCAACAGAAGCACATCTTGCTGCCAGTTTCCTAAGGTTAGCCTAAACTGAAAAAAAAGATGAAAATATTCTGCTCTGATGATGCTCTTGTTCCTTTCCTTCATTGTCTGGAGCATGATGCAGACTCACATCATGCTCCAGACATCATGTTCTGTCTTGGCAACAAAAATTCTCAAGTTTTTAGTATAGCAGTAGTGGTTTTATACAACCTGCAAATTGAGTCCATATGTGTTTGTGCATGCAATGTGCTTACGGACACACTTCATAGGGTGATCATCTATCCCATCCATTATCAAAAAATCTCTAGTTGACATCTGTGTCAACTAGATGATGAGGTTTTGAAAGATATGACTGAAAGGTTTGAAAGGATTTGAAAGATATGACTGCCAATGCACTTTTGCAAGCAATGTTTTGGCTGATACACCTGAATCCAGATTGGTATTTGCAGTGGCATTTCATTGTAGAGATAAGCTCTACGTGTCACTAACCTGTACCTTTTTAGCACCAGAGAGGTGATATTATTTCAGGCCCAGTCTTTACTTTTTCTAACTTTTTTCCTCACTAAGGCAAGAGCTCTGGCTTCTTTTCCATGCATGCATTCTTCTGCATTGCTGTCGTTTTGCACAGTGATTTTTCTTTCATTCTGGTAGCATGCATTCTTGTGATAGTCATCCAAACTGGGTCGTGTGTTCTCTCATCCTTGCCACAGACGTTCCCTTCACATATGGGTGCACAGCCTTCATACAAGATGCATGCACTGCACATCATGTTCTTACTAGAACAGATTTGAGCAGCACCTGTGGCATCCCAATAGTTTTAGCAGTGCTTTTGCTTACTTCACTCAATCCGAAACAACTGTTGTTGAATTTCTCTCAAAGAACGTCTAGTACTGGATTATTTAATTCCTACCAATAAACTCAGAATCCTCTGTTAGCAAATCTGTCACAAGCTATTCTGTGAGTTCACTCTGGGTCATGTTCAAAGTCATTAAGTTCATGTTTTGCCAATACTGAATTAGCTTTTGGAGAAAGCAGTTAAGAAATTCTGCTGATGCCTGGTCAAGTACCATCCATGCACCCCTCTCTCCTCCTCAGGTTAACAAATAAATCTGAAGCTCTTGTTTGTGCACTTCAGAGAAGCTTGAACCAAGCTCTGTCAAATGCATGGCTCAAAGTCCTGCCGCTTGCACAACAGCTGTGCCTTCCTCTTCTCCAGCTACTGCAGATGTCTAATCCAGAGCACTCCGCCATCTAAAGGAATTGAGGAAAGGTCTGCCCTCAGGCTCATGTTTAGCACTGTCACAACTGGACTGCAATTTAGGAATTATGACTCTGCAAAATGGGGATTCTGATAGTGTAAAGTGCTCTGAAATGTGTTGATGGAAAGGGCATGTAAGAGACAGGCATCATAATTATTTTCCTATTTTGCATGATTACACATAGGTATTGCGAAAAGGATGGCAGTGAAGTCAAAACAGAGCAGTGGCAATTACTGTCTAACAGGAGATGATATTTTAAAGTTCTTTCCCAATTGTACAACTCATTCTTGTGAGGAACTAATGTCTCAGCATCATTAATGAATTTTGCTTCTGGGTATATCCTGTAGGCAGCAGCTGTGTCTTTAAAAATAAAAAATCAGTGAGAAGAATAGCACCATTTTCCTTCTGATCTGCTCGGCTTCCAAGCATAACAACTGAAAATAAGCATATTAGGAAGAACTGAGCAGACCTTGCAAAGTGGTTTACGATAGTGTCATAGAGTGACTCTCCATAATGGCACAAATTTTTGTTCTGGCTAATAATCACAAGTTTAGCAGCATTTTAGAACTTTAGCATATTAATTAGATGGTAATTAACATACCACCACAAATGATAACATGATGCTAGTTACTAATGCTAGTTATAGCATTCTGAAAGAGGACCTACATGCTGTAGGAACCAAAGCCAAAATAATGTGGGCACTTACATCTTAGTGAAATTTACATAAGAAATTTTGAGAATACTATTTCACACCTTCCCATCTCCTCCTGCCTAAAAAAAAACTATGCTTCAGATATTATCTTTTTGTTTATTATTATTAACGTGGTAGCTTTGATTTAGGTGACTGAGGTTATTAGTTGTTCTCTCCTCAAATTGGGATGTATGTGGGTTCCTACATCAAGGTGCAAAGCCTTGCAGAAGTCCCAGAAGTGGCACTGCCCTGGGATGTGATCCATCCAGCTCTTCTAGCACTTGGGAAGCTGACATGTCTAAGCCATAGGGTACAGTTTCACCACTAGGTGGGAGTATTGATTATTTAGCCTTTACTTTGAAGTGCTGTCCCTAAAGCAATGAAAAATCTTCTCCCTTCTGGTTCTAGTTACCAACTCACAGAAGGTCTGAACCCATCTATCTCTGTGCAGGGCACTCAGGGAATGTTGACTGACACTGGTCCCTAGAGGATGGCCTCTTTAACTGGTGGCCTGATTGACCAGCATTCAAGGTGCTATCTGCTGCTTCAGATGGAAGCACTCTGTTACTCCACAAATCTTGATGGACATGCTGGGATTTGCAAGATGTTCCACTAAGCTTGCTTTATAGCCCATTATTTAACTGGGAAATGGAACATCTGTAGTTTGCCAGTTGTCCCCAATTCACTCTAATCACTAGACGAAAGTGAAGTAGGAGTGACTTTATTGGGGCAGTCCAGAGATCAATGATAGCATTGTTGTTTTTCTAGAGAGATGCACGGCAATAAGTTGAAAAATTGATTTACAGGTAGTGATAGCTTAGCCCCTGTCTCCCTCCTGCCAGTGTGAGGATGTTTCCACAGATCTTTTAGATGGAATCAATTATTCAAGTAAGACACTTGTTGGGCACATGTCCTTCATGAGAAGGACCTCAACCTGGGGGCATGTTTCTCCTCTTAAGCCTCTAACCCCAGTGGATCTGTTTAGTTCAGACTTCCCCTGCCCAAGGCATGTTTTCAAGGAAACTCAATGAACAACTTTAGCACGTTTTAACACCTTTCTCTAAAGGGCCATTTCCTGCCCTCACCTTGATGCTGCTTGAGTAGGCAGAAGACAGACTAATAAAACTTCGTTGTTAGGCTTAGTTTACTAAGGCAATCCCTGTCCTTAGCATAACTGTAGACCAGCTGCTCCTGTAGTAGAGAAATACCTGCTACAGACAGCAGAATGAAGTATAAACCTCAATGTACAAGCTGCCTTTCAAATTGAAACTGTAATGTATTAACATGTATGTAATCAATAGCCACATTTTATAGAAACTTAAAGAAGAGATTATCAGTAATTGGATCATTACTAATTCTGGATCAAGACAGGGTACAAATGCAGTCAGACAGCTGCTGGGTGCATGTCTCCTGTTCTAAGTGGTGATGGATAGTGTGAAAACAAGGCATATGGAGCTGTGGTATCAAGTCTGTCAGTTCCCTCCCAAGCAACCATTCCTCTCAGAAAAGGAAATCTGAGAAAGAGAATATGGTCTAGATCTTTCCAAGAAAAGCACAGAAGAGCAGGAAAGGTTCAGCACTTAAAGGGCAGAGACAAGCAAGACAATCCAATGGATGGAGATGCTGAAAGTGGGAGGCCTAAAGGTAGAGGAGCAGGGCCTGAGCCTGCTGGCCCGGTGGAGGAATGAATGGTGGAGGAACTGCAGCAACTGTAGGACTGGATGTGGGGCTGGACCTCCAGGCACTGTGGCTGGCAGGGCAAGGGGAAGGACAGAGGGGTGATGAAGGATACTGCCAGTGGCAGCACTGAACTTTGGCAGGAGAGATTTGCCATCAAATACCATGAGATAGTTGAAGATATTAGACTCATGGGGCGAAGTAGCAAGAGGCATGGTCTGCCCTCAGGAGGTGTTATGTGTGGGCATGGCTGCCTAGTATCAGGATAATTTCAGTTTTCAACAAGTATCTTCGAGTCTAATCTCACAAAAAGACAGTGTTAGCTTTTACAGTTGGAAGGAAACTCTTGAAAGGAGAGAGTGTGCAGTACCTTCCAGGCTCTGAGAACAGAAAGCAAATAGAGAACACAAAACTAGGAAAGAAAAGTACTTTTAACACAATTGTGATTTTTTCGGGGCATGACATTTTTTTCATGTCTGAAGTTGACATTATCACAGGTACTCTTCTACTGGGCTATGCCAGAAGCCTGAACTAGAAATCTCATTAACTTTGACTATAATGACTTGAATCTTCTTGCTGAGTTTTGACTTTGCTTTTCTAAGTCATAATCCAGAGCCAGGTTTCTCAATAGCAGTCAGAAGCAGAGATGAAAACACACTCTAAAGTCTAAATTGTGTGGGAAATTTTCCTTTCTCCTCATGAGCACTCACCAGGGCTTGTTGTGCTTCTGAGGTTGTGGTACCCAAAGCATGGAATTAGAGAAGACCATAGCCCCGTTTGTAGAATACAAGGATGCATGCTGCAGAAACAAGAACATATGTTTATTGTCTGATTAATCCTTCTTGATTAAAGCATGATAAACTGCTGAGACCAAACATGTTCAGAGTAACTATAATGCATACATACAACATTGAAATCAACCTTTTTTTTTTTTCAAAATGATTCAAATTGTCCATAACATTAGAGAAGATTGCAGTTTATTGACCAGGTAAGTAGCAAAAGGGAAGGGCTGGTTATCATGTTCCATCCGACTTATGCAGGTTCAGATAGGAGAAAAATCTTCAGGTTGATCTCCACAAGACTTTCTAATGTGACTAACACTGAGATTGGATTTCAATGAAAAACCAAGTAGAAAGTAAAGCAAGGTGGAGAGAAGTCATTCAAAATCAGAGCTGAAATAATGCCAAACATAAATATAAAAAAATTACTGATCAAGTAAATTTATTTTCTTCCATATTAAAATAATTTCAAATTTGTTCTAATGTGAAAGTCACTCTTAAAGTCTCTAGGGCATTAAAATTAAGCTTTTTCTTTTCATTTATTCCAGGAATTAGAGGTAAAGACAGGCTGGGACACTGGCGGGAAGAAAATAAGAACAGTCATAGATACATGATCTGACAAATTTCTCAAAGGCACTGTACTGATAATTAAATTCCTTACTAATCTCCATAATGCATGGGCACTTATAAGCCTATGGAAATTAAGTTTGACTTTTTAAAATAAATTATTAGTTTGTTTCTCAAGATTTTTATTCATCTTTTATCTTTTCTGTCCTAAATGCCAAGTAAACTTCTGTATTTGTATCTGCTTTTTCTACAAGGTGAACAGCACTATGTTTGCAATTGTAAAAATCTCAGCAATGCAGAATTTGGGACTGTAAATCTTTTGTAACAGGATTTCTTATTAGCATCTGAGCGGAACTTTATGAACACTACAATTAAATGACAAATTATTACATGACATGGACTAACTTGTACTTTATTATTAAACAGGGTTGCATATTTAATAGAGTTACATATTTATAAGTTAGGGCACAATTTGGATCCTGTTAATCCAGGAACTCCCTAAAGCACACTGGTGTGCTCTAGAGCATTCAAATCTCTAACTGCTTAAAATGCAATTCATGAGAGTGATAAATATGCTTGGCTCAGGAGGAAAAATAGGAAAAATATCACTTTTGCAAGGCTGCAAATCAGTATTAAGTATGAATTTAAAAGCCCATAGAAACGTTGGCTTGACAGAAGAAGATGGAGCGTGCACTCTGTTCCTCTTGGGCTAGATAACTTCATTAGGGTTTAACTTACAGTTTGTAGACTGCCTCTTTCATGCTCATACTTTTGTTCTTTGAAAGGACACAGTTTTCTTTTTTTAAGCAAAGGCCCAAATATGGTATGAAGTCCTCCTAGACAGCAAGGACAAAACCAGAGTATTTAAAGAAATAGCTGTTGTATGTTTCTAATGCACACTGAATTTTTATTGATTTGTTTTCTGTATCACTATCCAGAGTTCAGTGGCTGAGGATTATTGCATGAAATTATTTTGACCTAGCATTGGAATATGCTGTTGTTTGGCATTTAAAAAGTTCATAGGAGAGGGTCAACTTTGCCATATCTCCTGATTCACACAGAAACAAATGAAATAAGTTATTGAAAATAGCTGCTTTCTAATTAAAGATTTGCTTTGCTATAGAGGTTAAAGCTGAAACATTTCAGTTAACACAAAACTGTTTTTTTTTTTTTTTGTTTTTAATCATTAGCTTGGATTGCTCTTTCAAATGTTTCATTGATTTTTTAAAATCTTTATTTAAGATAGGTAAAGGGCTCACTATGTACAAATCTCTTCTAGGATCAAATAAGTTTGGAGATGTGCCTCCATTCCATAGCATACAAACTGGCCACAGAGAACTTAAAGAAATGTGCATTCATGTCATTTTTTTAGATCTGGGGAAAAAAGACATAGCAATTGCCACTCAGAAACAAAAATAGGATTTTTTCAAAGGCCTTTGCCTAAGTAAACATAAAAGGGAAGCTAGTTAAACCTTAAAATGAAAGCAAACTAAGAAACTGTCCAGAGAGAAGTTTAGGGATGTGCTTGGCCCTTGCAGCAGAACTGAGCATGAAGCACATGCATATGAGAGGTCATCTAAGTTTGCCATGTAATTTGAATGAGCTTTCTAATTCCTTCTGCATCTAGATCTGTGCAGCATGATATGGTCACTGTCATGGCATCATAAAAATTACACAAGAGTCTACGCTAGAAGGGATTTAAGCTCCCTGATGAAGTCAGGGCCTCAGATTATAAGGTTACCCATGGCCCTTTCTGTCTGAGTCTTGACTATTTCCAGCAAGAGAGATCAGACCACTCTCTTGACAATCTATTTCAGTGTTTAATATTTCCCACAGTAAAGAATTTTTTTCTTATATTCAGACAGATTTTTTCCTGAAGCAACTCATTCTGTTTGCCTCTTGTCCTGTCACTATGCATCCTTATGAAGAGAGAAACTCCATATTCCCTATTCCCTGTTTTAAGTATTGGAGGACTGTAACTAGGTCTCTCATCAGCCTTTTTATCCTCTAGCTGAACAAACCCAACTCCTTCCATGTATCTTCATATAAGGTTCTCCAATCTCTTAATATTCTTTGTGGCCCCTCTTTATCCCTCTCCAATTTATCAATGTTTCTCTTGAAGTGGGGAGAATAAACTGGGGCAATGCATTCCTGGTGTGGCCCAATAAACACCAAGTACTGTGAATAACTACTTCACTTGAAAGAAGCCCCCATTTTGTATCACCACTTAGGATTATTCCATCCCAGTTTAGTGTAATCTACGAACTTGAACAATCAATGCACTGAATTCACTGCACTTGAGCTATGTAGGAACACCTTATTCATATTGGTATGTTCCTACTTCTTAAAAAGATGTCGATTCTTCCATAATTTTATTAATCTTTTCCATCCCCAAAGAGTTCTAGAGAATTTGTCCACTTTTACTTTAATAAATGGTCAAAGCAATCAGACTTCCAATATCTAGGATGAAGTGATCCACTTCTTGATTACAATTGATGTTACAAAAGATTTCTAAGACTTTAGTCTATATTTCCTTTGATCAATACTGTTCTTTCATCACCAGGTATTTCCTAAAATCATCCTAAATAGATCAGGTTCTCTCAGTTTCTTTTCACCTGCAGATGCTTGTATAGAGTTATCCAATTTCCCCTTAATGACTTAGAGAAACTGAGCTATGCATATTTATTTTTTAATCTTCTCTTTGAAATTAATCCCTCAAGTCCATTAATCATTTTTTGCTGTTTTTTTTCTCAAATTCTTGCAGTTTCTTGGAGGCTTTCCAAGAGAGATGTACCTAGACTGGAGAGCTAAATACATCTTACTACATTCCTCATGCTGCCACAGAACTGTAAGAAATGGAGGTGACTCATGTATTTTTGTGAGCCATTTTCCACTCAGATTGCACTGAAACAGAGCAGCTGCAGTGACTGGAGGCATGCATGATCCTGCCATATTTATCTCACCAATAAAATTAAAGCAAGATTGTGATTTTTTTCGTGTGTGTGTGGTGAGGGGAGTCTTTAAAAACAGGTAGAAATCTATGCTTCTATATCTGCCAGATCAAAACACATGCTTTTGAACTTCAAAAGACTGAACAGATTTTGAAGTCAGAGACAACCTGTTTCATGCATGGGCACATGATTTCAGAGGCAGAGCTATGAATTATACTTGTATTCCTGCTTTCTATTCCACCTACATAGTTTCAGTTCCTTTATTTGCATTCATCCTCGAAACAAGCAGATGATCATCATCTTCTGAGGAAACTGAAGCACATTCTGACATCTCTGAAAGAATCACAGGTTGTTTCTGTCCCTGCTGCTGTGGAATGAATGAAGCCACAATACACCAGGGTTAGGTGGGCCTTTATTCAAAGCCGTATCAAGGAATAACAAGACTAGCATGCTGGTATTCATTTTTTGATATAATTTAGAGCATTTGTGCTTTATCTTTGCTTTATAAAAGACTAGGAGCCTATGTAGATGAGAGGAATAACACCTAGCCAAGATATAAGCAGTGCCCTAACACAAGATAATTCAATCCCTTGCTATCATCTGACCTTGCCCCTTAGTTACATAGTTTTGTAACAATTGGATTTTTTTTTCTTTCTTTCTTTCTCTCTCTGCACAGAAGAACAACAAAAAGGCATTTTATGCCTGTAGGTGTGCTATTTTTTTTCACAGTAACAGCTTGACTTGTTTTTTAGTGAAATGCGTGTAGAGGTTAAGCTTGGATGTGGGCTGTGTACATGTTTCAGTGCTTAGGAGTCATGGCAGAGAAGGAATCTTTATTTTATTTTTTTCCATTCCTTTCAGAAGACAAACTACCAAATGTGCAAGATTCAGTGTCAAGTGATAAGCATCTCTATGAACCTAGACTGTATTTTCAGCAAAATCAGTGTCACCACATACATTCTACAGTGATTTCAAGGAGTGCTGAATATGGAGCACCGGGAACATTTTTTTTTCTACTCACACAATCCATTGCTTCTGATTACTTTCTGAGTCCTCAGAGAGGTGTTCATGTAATAATGTCTCTAGGAACAATTCTGAATGCGCTCAAAAGAGCTGGACAGGGAAATGAATATGTATTTACAAATATAGTTTAATGCAGCACTTGAGCATCCATTTTAATGAAACAAAACTAGTACTAATGAATGGCATTAAATAAAGCAAGACATTTGATCTCCCTTTATTCCCTGAGTGCTTCTTGCTCCCAGATTTCAAGGACTTCATGGAGAATACTACAGATTCAGACAGCTGTTCTTGGAATTCTTCCAGAAATGGCTTCTTCTCCTTCTCCAAATTCTGAAAACTTTGCTACTATTTTAAATAATCAACTGTTTTTTGTTTTGTGTGTCAATTTTTTTTTTTTGTTTGGAACATGTCTCTGACACTTTGGAAAAAATTAGTAAGAGTATGTTTGAAAATTCGGTGGTAGAGGAAGATGGAAGAGTGAAGGGAGGGAAAATGTTCATGTCTATATAGCCAAGTTTCTCTACCATGCAGCTTTATTTTTCCTTTCTCTGGCATCTTATATTTTGTGCCCACCCCAAACACCTTTAGTTGGTCCACAGAGCTCTTTGTTTCTTAGGTCTTATAGCAATTTTGCACCTCACTAGCATCCATAAAACTATTGCAAGCCTAGCCAATGAATGCTATCTCTACCTGCAGTCAGGAAAAATGTCTCTAAAGCTATAATATTGTGTTGATTTTCCTAACCTTTCCAAGTCATTAATTCTGAACACTTCTGCAGTGAGTTTGATTTGACTCCATTCTTTTTTCCTTCTCTGACTCCATGTACTCAATGGAGTCTGAAAAATGATTCAGCTGACCAGGCAATAGATGTTTCTTTCAGGATGAGTTGAATCTCTCCTCATGCTCTGTCATTGTATTGACAAGCTCTCCACTGAGTTTAATAGGAATTTTACAATCTAGTTCACATGTAAATACCTACATTCAGTGTATTGAGAACACCTGCAGAAGACCTACTGAGGAGTAGGCAGTGACTGGCAGAGTATGTGGTAGCAGACCCAGCATATGAAACTATACATTCACCAAGCTCCCACCCAGGCCAGGCAGGCAATTCTGTTTTGTCAACAACGTCTAGCTGCTTCTCAGACAGTAGCTGCTCAAGGTTAGCGCTGCTGAGATAAGGAAAGAGTTCTAGCAGATTTAAGGGACCTTCATGAATAATAAGCAGAGTCCTGCCCATGAGTCCAGCCTGGCACTTGACCCATCTCTCCAGCAGCCTCCCATCAGCAACTCCTCCTCACAGTTCCTGGAGCTCCCTGTGCAGTCTATAGTGTAATTCCTTTATTAAATCTATCCTGTTTAACTTCTTATGAACATTCAGTGTCTCTGCTAGTATCTGCTTCTGTCTTGCCTACCTTGCATTTATGTGCAGCTAACAGAATTTAGGTGTCCTCATTCTGGAACTGGATCTCCCCTTAGGTTTATCTCTATGTGCAGAAAAGTTTGCAGCAAGATAGCTTTTTGAATATTAATTTGAATGGGTAAACCAATAAAAGAGTAGTTGCCCACAGATTTTGAAAAAGGATAGATACATGAGAAAAAGCAGAGTGTTTTGGCAAAATTGAGAGTTTGATTCTTCTCTAAGATTAGGCATTGTAAGGATGGAAGACAGAATATTTTGTGAGGAACACCAAGAGCCTCCACTCCTGAACTCAAGCTACAAGCAAGTGAGGTAGATGCCTGAGCATGGCTGTCTGCATAGACGTAACAGTGACTTGTCCAATGCAAAGCCTTTATGTGTCTAATGCATATTTAAAAGAAATGTAAAAATAAATTAAGCAAAGGAATCCCTGAAATAGAGACAAAAAAAAAAAAAAAAAAAAAAAAAAAAGTGAGGGAAAAGAGAGCTAGAAAAAGAGAGGCATCTTTCTCAGAAAAGTTCTCCTTGTATAATTAAGTTTGCTCAATTTAAAGTAAATCCTCTCTTGTCTGTTCTTTTTATGTTGAGGCACTGTGTACTTGGCAAGCCTCTAGCTGAAACAGCAACCTTCAGAACGTGGGCAGATTATTTTGCAGTGGTAATAAGACAGAATAGGAGTGTATGCAGTGGTATCAGGGAATTTGATGAGTTAGCTGGGGGAGGGCCAGCAAGTTCAGTCTATGTTTACATGATGAATCTGTCTGCAGCCAGAATCCAATGAACTTACTCACAAATAATGAGAAGATGTAATCTCAGCAGTGTTTGTCACTGTAATGAAGCTGGTAAAAATAAAAACATTATTAAATATCTTGGCCATTCTTTAGTATGGTACTCGTAGAAAAATATATATATAAAAGGAATATTTCTGAAGTTTTAGATCAAAGGAAATTCTGCCGTGTCACACATACCCAGTTGATTTAGATGACAGCATTTGATAGCCCTTTGATTTTCAATGCCATCTCTCTCACTGCACTCCAGGCTGCAGTGAAGACTCTGAGAAAGATGAGATATTTTTGGATGGAAACAGCTAGAGTAGGCAAAATGCATCTAAAGACTTGTTTACACTAGCAGCTCCAACTGCATGAGGGGAGCGAAAAAGCTGTTCTTACTTCCCTAGGTCTCAATGCAATTATCATAGTTAAATGTGCTTCTACTGGTATGGCTTATTCTACTTTAGACTGCAAAATGAGTTTCTCTAGACCAAATGATACTTTCATACTAGTACAACTACACCTACGCTGCAGCTTCTAGAAATACATATAAAACAAACATTCACACAAAAAGCCTATCACTGGGTGCTGGTGAAAATAGGCAGGCAAACAAGTGTTATTCCGAATGGAAGTCACACAATAGACAGACTCATGTAATCGGTAAGATCTAGTCCAGATATACAAAAATATCCCGGCCCCACATTCCTTCTGTATTTAGCAATGCTAAAACTCTTTCCCTATCATGTGCATCAGTCAGAGAGGGAAATGACTGCGTAATTTATGTTGAAATTCATTCACTGCATGCATCTAGATAACTATGTTAAACTTCTCTGAAGATTTTTCATAGCACATAATGCAGCTCTACTGATTCATTCCCCCTGGATTTTCCATTCTGAGTACCTCAGTACATACAAACCTGTGAGTTCTTGCACAGCACAAGCTGAGCACTTCTGACCTCCATCCCACTCTGATAAGGTCTGATGGGGGCAAGTGTTCCTTTGTACAGCACTTCTTCCCTAGATACTCTCCAGAGCACACTGGTTGCTTAGCCTGTTCACAGGGGAGGATCTGACATTCAAACTAGATTTCAGAGCTGTCCTTGCCGAGGACAATCTTTCAGATATATTCCTCATCCTTAAAGTGCAGCAAAGACAAGCCTGTAGAAATCATATGCTATTGAGACAAGCAAGGATGAATGCAGATAAAGTGAGTTTTCATAAGGATTAATGCAAGTAAAGTGAGTTTTCCTGCTTCTCCTGTGGACTACATAGGCAACACTGTCTTAGCTTAGCACCCTTTGTGTTGCTCACTTAGCATGTGTGCTGCAAATGATCATGCACTATTTAGACTTTGTCTTACTCCATCCCGTAGCCTGCTGCTGACTCTGCCCCCAGAGTGGTGTGAACAGAGCACGTGTGCAGTATGGACAGACCAGGAATTTAGACCATACAAGACAAGATGGTAACAACTCTGGCACCTTTGAGTTTACCATGTCCTATATGCACCAAACAGGTAAGCTTGTTCACTTTCTAATATATTACTGAACCACAAAAACTACCTACTCAAGGCTTCTTTACCTCCATGCTCCTCTCCAAAAACATTGGGATATATGTCGTGCGTGTAGGGGAGCATGACTTACTCTGGTCATAAGGTGCAATACTAAGGGTATGACAATTTACATACACAAATCTCATCACAGTAGTTCAAACAGAGCAATCCTGAAAAATACAGTGATGTTCCGCACGATGCCTACGTCCTCACAGAAATTGTATCTGCCTTTGACCACCACCACCACCACCACCAACACACGCAAAAGCAATAGACACCACAATTTAAACAGGAATAGTGTATAGTCACTGCTCATGTATCATCTGTAAAAATGGATGCTATGTACACTCTCACTGTATTCATACACACGATGACTGATATCCACTTCATACAAAGTGTAGAGATTAAAATAGCAAGTGCTTGTACATCAGAAAATGCTAGAAATAAGATTACTCACATAACCTGAAGATAATTCCACCTGATTGATTATATGGTCCCTGCTTGTACATCCAGGCACTGCTTTTCCCACACAGCATACCTGCCTTTTTCAGGGCACTGAAGGAGCAATGAATCAGTACTGTGTGGTGGGGGAATCAGCGGTAGGACCAATGTCTCACCTGGAAAAATTCACTTTCAGCATGAAAAATATTGTCTCAGCTTTAGGAAGTTGTGATCTCTGCTTTGTAATGGCTATCTGAATGTAAGTCTTACAATGCTGTGTATTAAAAAATCTTGGTAAGCAGTGAAACTGCTAGTCTTTCCTCTAAAAATAAAGCCTGCTCTTTCATTGTTATTTTGTATTTCAGCATGTAAACTCAAGTAGTTCTAACACTTCCCTGTTGAGCAGAGCCAAGTGAAAGTTTGCTGGGTCACTTTTTCTTCCTTTCTTCAACAGGACACATTTCAGACTTTCCAAAACCTTTGCAAAGACCTGTTAGGAGGCTCATTCAGTGTGTGGGACATTCAGTTTCACTTCCTTTCTCAGCTTCTGGGCTTCCTCCTCCGGTAACTCCCGCTACACCAGAATAGAGCCTCCCAGACCCAAGCTACCGCAGGGAAAATTTAAAGATTCCAAACTCTACTAACCAAATAGAGGGAGAAAGTAAATTTGAGAACCAGTTAAGTTATTTTACCATTTTTGTAGTGCTTCTGTCATCCCACATCTGTTGCTTATTTTTTCCCCCAAGAAATAAACCGAAGTACAACCAGTAAATTTCAAAAAAACATTTATAGCGCTCTTATATCTCCATTAGTCATTTTGAAGTCTGACATAAGAAGACCAGCTGCAGAGGGTATGTTTACAAATGTGATTTTTTTGAACGATTGATGACTACATGTCAAACCATAAATGTTGAGTAATTATTTATCCCGAGTGCCTTCTGAATCATTAAGTCCGTTCATCTTTAGGCTTATTTTAGCCCAATTGCAGGACATTATTAAAGTTGTAAGCTGAGTAAGTAAGAAGGGAAACATGTTTCAATGCTATCTTAAGTACTAGGATCACCAAAAAAAAAAAAAAAAAAAAACCCAACAATCTCCTCCCCACAAAAAAAATACAACACTTATATACTTAATCGAAGTGTACATTCTTCCTCCTTTATAAATTAATTCTTGGCTACCTGAGGTAGAGGGACCTTGCACACATTACATCTGTGTGGATGATGCCACTGAGAGGTGATGACCAAAGGGGCTTGGGAATTCCCCTGACCTTATCTGTGCTCAAGGAAGGGTTTGCTTCCTAGAAATCCCAAATCCTGGACATTTCCCTAGTGAGGCAGAGCAGGAAGGAAGACAAAAGGAAGGGGAGGAAGGCTTCATTGAGGACCACTTTGAAGGAAAACTACATGCACATTGTGCTCAAGGGTTATATGGACAAGGCAAGTATGTTCTATACTTTAAGAAACTGGCCCCTGGGAAGCTTCTTTTGGGATGATTTATGAACACAGTAACTGCTACACCACATGCTCAGTCCCTAAGGCCTCTGTGCTGCAGAACACAGTGATGAACAGAGCCGCGTACTCCCGCGAGGCTCTGCCAGCTCAATAAGATTCTCACCAACGTGCAGTCAGCATGTGGCCTAAAAACAAAATCCCCATGGGGCTCTGTATCCTTGTGCATTTCACACTTAGCACACAGCCATATCAGAGCTATCTGCAGGTGGTGGTAAACGCAGAGTGTGATATTCACTTGCAATGCCAGTGCTCCAGAAGGAAACTGGTAGGAAGACATTGTCTAGGAATATAAATGCCATGTGTTAAGTGGGGTTTTTACTTGAAAGATAGGTGAAAAAAAAAAGGTTCTGTTATTGCACTTTTTTATTGTTGTTTGTTTTGATTACTTATGCTGTTTCAAAGATGCAGCATTTGGTGTTACTGCACTCCAGTAAGTTTGAAGCTCTTCAGTAGAAACCCTGGGAGCTCCGCTATCACACTAGACCGCTGCACATTCAGAAAATCTGTCTATCATTTGGATGTTGCTATAGCAACAACCTAGTTCCAGCTGGAAAAAAATGGTTCACTTGTGTCTGCAAACTCTGAACTAGGAGCTTGCTTTCCCCTATCCAGCAGCAGTAAAACGTCTCTTAGCATTTGAGGCAGAAAATAATGCCTGGAAAAGGGAACTCAGTGAAACCGACACCGCCTTGCTCTCCTGACTTTCCCTAGTAAGCAACTTATTTATTACCAGATGAATAGAATTATGCATTTCTGATAATTATTGCATATTTTGTTGCTGAACACAAGTCTATATTAAGAAAAGCAATTCTATAGCTTTTTTTTTTTTAAACCAATTAAGCACTTTGTATTACTATAAATAAAGATGCCATTTTCATGGTAATTATCACCAGTTCTCCTCCAAGTATTGGAAGGGGTGTGTGTGCTAACCCACCAACTGCAGCAATTACAAATGCTCTCCATATGGTACCATAGCAGGCCAAATTGATGGTATTTTTAGGTCCCAAAGCTTATCTTGCAGGCACGAGCACTTAAGGAAGTCTTTCACAGAATCACAGAATTGTTATGATTGGAGACCGATGATTCCATCACTTCCTTGGGCAGCCTGTTCCAATGCTTCACCGCTCTTGCCATGTGGAATTTTTTCCTAATATCTAACCTGAATCTCCACTGGCACAACTTGAGGCCATTTCTCCTTGTCCTATCTGTATTTATTCTGGAGAAGAAACTGACTACAACCACACTGCAACCTCCTTTCATGTAGTTGCATTCAAAATGAGCCGGAGGTTTCCCAGGAGAGAAGGTGGTGGTTGGGTTCCTCGTGCCCCTTTTGGACATAGTGACAGAGAAGGCCTTGCTTGCATGCTGGTCCCAAAAGCAGACAGTCGATGGTGTGGATGACACAGAGAGCGCAAGTGCTCGTGCTGCTTGCTTGCAATGTGGTTTACATGCCTGAGCTGTCAAAAGTGGCCGGGCATCAGGGTGACGTGCTGGTAAAGTGCCAGCTTTCCCACACAGAAAAGGGGTGATTTAGAAGCACAGATGATCAGGCATTTGGTACTCGGGCTGGGCTTTGACATGAAGTTAACTCTGTGCAAAAAGCATCCTGGAGGGAAGCAGAAACTCTCACGAGTTCAGCAAGGCAAACGCTAAACTGTTTGCAGCGCTTGGGGTTGCTCAGTGTTTCTTAGTCTGACCTCCACAAGGAATAGCCATAGACTAGCCCTTACAACATTGTCAGCAGTGGCCATTTACAGCCCAGCTTCTGGCCTCCTTCCCCCATTTTATTGACTTGTTTACCTGCATAAATGAGAAAGATTTACTGAAAATTATTTTATTATTGTAATTAAAATTTTTCTGAAGACGAGGTGTGAACAACTTGTAGATAGTATTGTGCAGACTGCAGGCAGAGAAATGCTGCTTTAGGTCACCTCAAGCCTCTTTCTTTCACATACAATCTTTTAATCTTGTATTCTAAACCCAACAGAGACACCACAGACATCACAGAGATACAGACATCACAGAAAAGTATCTCTGCCAGTTGCTTTCAAGCTTCAACCCCTTTTATCCCAATAGTGAATAACATGCTAGCAATTTTAACAGTGAGGAAATGTCTCTTCTGCCTCACTCAGCTTAGCCTGGTAGAGCACTGAGGCTCAAACTATGGAAGTACTTTGTCATTATCATGAGGCAGAGATACTTGGTTAGCAAATTTCAACCCCAGACTGTGCACCAAGGGCATAGAGAGTATTAACGCAATTGGTTTGGCAGTCCATTAGAATATTTGAGCCTTCACTATTCTGTCCTTTGTACCTTGCTTGTTTGTTGAGATCCCACTCCTTGGATGCAGATGTCTGGCAAGGGGGCTTTTATATTGACAAGATACAACGGGAAGACCTGGTAGGAAAGAGTTTACTCAAAGAGGTCTGAGCTTGTCAAAACTGCTGGAGCAGCAACTGTGGGTAGGATATCATTCTCCTAGGATTCCTGATATTTGGGGTGAGAATAATGAAGTTTCAGTATTTTTCACAGGACACCAGACTGCTTTCATCTCAAGTGATACTTGTACATTATATTTGGAGTCCTTAAACTGTTCCCTCACATACATCCCTCACAAAATCATTAGGGATATTTATAAAGTTAATATGCTGCACAATAAGCTTAGCAGCTTTGTTATTTTTCTCGTGTCATTTATCCACCCGTGCATGTTGTCTTCATAAATGAGCAGACTTTCCAGACAGGGAAAGTTACAAGAAATACCCTCTGTAGTAATGACACAAGTCTTTAATTCAATCTTAAATGTATACTGTGATTTATGATTTACTATACGACAGTTGTGCCAACTTACCCTCTGGTTGAGAAGAACACTCTCTCAGACCCAACAGAATAATTCCTGAAGTTATTTGAGCAGTCACATTACTAAGGACATCTTTTACAGAAGGGTTCCCTTTATAGTTGTGTTTTGGGTACGGGTTTTATCCCTCTCACCTGCTGTTTTGCCGTCTTTTCAGCCCTTTCTGAGTATGATTGACCTGAGAACCCAACCTCTTTCTTGCATGTTATATTAAGGAGCTCAAACTATAGCCTAAGGGATCAGTGTTGAAAAACATGAGTTTTTAATGAGCACACTCAGTGTGGGTTGTTCTTGTTTAACATAAAAGAGACGCATAATCCCAGCTCCAAGGCATTTGCAGTCTAAGGGATGGATTGTGGCTGTAAGCCACATCCGGCAGTGGGGTTCAGAAGGTAGCTGCTCCTGAAGGCATTTTTACCAAAGTTTGTGGGAGCTCAGCTACTTCTATGCTCATGTATAAAGATGGAGAGCATGAGTCACATGAGCCAGTGGCCCAGATCTCGCTTGGGGGTGGAAGAGCTTCTCTTTTTATGTGAAGGCCAGCAGTAACGCAGAGTGGAAAAGGCTCCTTAACCCCATCTCTCCTTTGCTTTTGCAGGATAACACAAGGACAGCCCCGACTGGATGGATGCAGTAGGAGGATGAAGCCTGGATGGATGCAGTAGGAGGATGGACCCTGCAGGAGGATGAAGCACAGTGGACATGGCCATCTTCCTCCACAGCTTTTTGCTACAGACAAGGTAGCAAAGGTATATCCATTCTAGATGAACAAGTTGCTATTATTTAAGTAGGAGAGACAGATCGGTATAATGTGTTCATCCCAATAACTGTAGGGAGGCCTAGAAAAGCTAGGGCCAAGATAGGTACTTTGCAGGTAAGGCTGCTTATGTGGACTGGTTAGATGTGGCTTCAGGAACCAAGCATCTGGTCAGCACATGACTCAGAGGTTACTTATCCCATCAGTGAATGACTCAGATGTTGCTTCCTCCTCATGGCCTATTTTTGAAGCTAATAACTCTGAAATTATCTCAGTCTGAAACTTCTATGGAAAGTAACTTTTTGAGTCAGTATTGTGCCATTCCTTCAGTGGCAAAAGTTGCTAAAGCAAAGAAAGAAAGCTCTTATTATTTCATAGGGAGAACATCTGTTCCTAAAGAACCAGCTGTTTCTTAACAACCATTTTCTGCAGGATGTAGCATTAAAAATAAAATGGAAAGGAAAATCATTTCTAGTGCTTAGAGTGGCAAAAAACCTCGCAGGCAAGAGTTGAAAATATATATTCAGAGAATTTACTTTACTTCTGACATCAGAGAAACATTCTGCCAGAAAAAATGTTGGGAAAATACTGTAAGAGTGGGAGGAGTGAGTTCTGATTAGAGGTTTGAAAATCTGCTGATAAAGGCTAAAGAACTTCAATCTTAGGAACAATAAGAAAGAAACAGAAAAGAAATTAAAGATGAGGAATCAGTAAGACCCAGAAAACTCCATTCAGTCCCACACTGTTCTCCAGAGAAGACAAAATGTCAGATACAAGATTCATGGAGGCAAATGCAAAAGAAAAGAAGCTATCTGGAAATTGGAACGTTTTTAGACTGAAAGAAGAAAAACTCTGCTTGGCCAGAGAAAAACTAGTGTCAGGTTTGCTTAATGAAGCAATGGATGACCTTAAAAGGTCCATTGTAGTGGCAGAAGTGCTCATTTGGCCTTTAAAAATGCATAGTGATAGATGGAGCAGCCTGAATTGTTGCTATACTGAAATTCTGAAATTTATAAAATATATCAGAAATTTTCAGTTTTCATAAGATTGATAGGATCAAAGAGTTGTAATCTCCCCATATGGACTAAGTTCTCAGCATAATTTCCTTCATACATGAATCATATACAAATATTAATGTCCCTTTATCCTAAATTAATTGTGTCTTTAATATGAGTTATATTGGTATTACTACCTAAAAAGGAAAATTAACATTTCCATCTTCTTATTGGATTAAACCAATGCAAAACCTGTGTTTAGACAGCACCTTCCTGACAGCTCAGGCAGTTCTGATTTTCCTGTACACTGGTGCTTAGGGAAGATCACCACAGCAAGCCCCAGGGGACTCAACTGCCCTGTCAGTGTCCCACTAGACCTTCAGCAGCATGGGAGGATTAGGCAATGGGCAGCTCTGCTGCAAAACCAGAGGCATGGTACAGCCCAGGAGGAAGACACTGAGGAGTTAGAAGCAGAGTAGGGAAGGGGAAGCCTCACTTTTGCCTTGAGCTAGGGCAGACCTGCCTTTCCAGACAGATTTTTCACCATTGAGTACAACTTCCCTGAAGTCTATATGGACAGTATAAGAATGTAACCTTTTAATGAGAAGCATATGGGCCACAGATAACCTTATCAGACCTGAACACGAATACACACAGGTTGCAAAACATTTGGCCTGACATCACAAATTCTTCTTGCAGTGTTGCCAAGCATAGCCACGCCAATTCAATCAAACACAATAATGTATTGTTAAGTAATGAGTTTCCCCAAAATGGCCAAACTCCATGTTATGCCTCACAGGAACAACTATGCATGTGGTTCTTTTGTGTACAAGGCTCTACAAGTTAATGCAATTTGAAACCAACATCACTCCCATTTGGCTGTAGTTGCTTTCCAAGGGAAAGCTGTTACGGTCTTGCAAGAGTAAACTGGAAAGTGTGTAGACTTTTAGGCTTGATTATTCTTAATTAGCAGTGCAGACATACAGGCACATGAAATATCTGACAACAAACTGGAATCACACTTTCATATAGCTGGCTCCATTCGCCTGCTACAGCAGCCAGACTCATCTCGCACAATTGGAGATGAATTTTCTTAACACCTTGTAGTCATCAGCTGGATTATTCGGTAGAGACAAGTGAAAGGTGTTTTTGTCCCTGTTATCATACCCGGAGTTCTACTGTGGGACACGGCTTTTGCTTAATCATGTCTACAAGTATTGTTCTCATTTTTGCCTTCCATTTAATCACGGCGGAGCTAATCTCTGAGAAATCTCTTGCCGTATGTGTTACTGGCATTCCCAGCCCTCCTCCAGCTTGAAAACCAGAACAGTTTCACTCCCAGTTCTGCTGCCATGAGCTCAATGCATAGCTATTGTGTAAATAAGTTAGTCATTGCAAAACTCAACTGTACAATATGACACTTTATGCTAGGTTCAAATCAAAAACAAAGACTAGGCAAGTCTGCAAGGTAAGTCATTTTGCACCATCAGGAGACAACTCTCTTGATTTGTTTTGTGGACTGTGAATGCTTACTGTACCATGCTTAGCTTTCCCATCCAACATTTTGCACGTTGCAGGAATTCAATCATGGGAAAAGAGGGAATGCAGGAGAAGGCACAGAGGTGATGTGTGGGAACATGTCACAGAGCTTGTTGCACAGTGGGTGCAGCCAGTGCCCTGATGCACACACTAATCAGGGATGCACAAGAAACTAGAGCCTCCTGATGCATACAAGCAAGAAAGCCCTCAAGACAGACAAGCAGTTTCATATTCCTAGCTTTGGGGTCTTCTCTGTGAGAGAACAGAGCCTCAGGCACTGCTCTATCTATCCTTGCTGAGGTTTCCAGACATGTCAGCAATACTTCATGGTCAATGATATCAAGAAACAGCTAGGAAAAATCAGTGAAGACTCTTGATACTCATTTGGATAGCTGGCAGCTAGTGACACTAGTGACACATTTGAACAGAGGCACTAGCAACAGACATTGCCAGCGTAGCTTCTGAAACTCACTTCAAGTATAATCTAGATCATTATGGGTCATGCCAGCTTTAACAAACTATTACACCTAAGCCGACACTTTTATGAGCTAAGTTGCTTTATTTACAGCAGTGTTGCTATTATTGTCCTCTCGTGTAGTAAAACAAAACAAAGCAACAAATAAACAAAAGACATACAAGACCGTATTCACAGTTAATGGAAACCTTTATCAGTGCAAATGACACTGACATCAAAATAACTGTAACTGTTTAGTCTAGGATGTGGTTCATAGAGCTGGAAGATTTTGTTACAGAAACATATTGAATAGCCATAATGCTAACCTCCCCATCACCCTGCTGTCACCCAAAGAAACATATGTCATTTCCAGGGTGCCCTATATTATTAATACAAAAGCTCTGCTCTGTGTAACTGGAGGCTCAATATTAGGATTTTCTAAGTTCCCAAAACTAGAATATCTTTCTTGTTTAACAGAGATGTTACATGGCCATTAGCACTCAAAACCACCTCACTTTGCATGTCAGGTTAGTCAAATGGCAAAATGTCATAACCCAGTTTCAGTGTGCTACAAGTTTTCTTTCACCTGAACACACTGAAAGTTATAGTTCATGCTTTCGGGCATCAGATAAGTCCAGTCCTGAAAATCACTGGAGTTGTGACTAGGCTAAAGGCTCTGTGTGTAAGACTTGGATACTCCTTTCTTCTCATTATCTCAGAAAAGTATTTTGCAGAGTTTGGTAACTTTTAGGAATTTTTAGAAATTTAGGAATTTCTCAATTTGTCCAAACAAAACCATGACCTCTCCTTGCCTCAGTTTCAGATTTTTCTTGGAGATAGGGAGATTAGTTTCAACTAAATGTTCTAAGACCATATCAATTTATTTTATATTACATGGAAGGCAAACAGGTCTGGCAGAGTCTTCTTTAGAGCAATACGTTGCCTTACAGCAATGTTTTAGTGTGGACTGGATCCTATAGTAACAAAAGTAGGAATGTCATAAAAAGGTGAGCTCTTCAGGCAGTCTAGATATCAGCCTAGCTAAAACATGTTCAGTGTTTGCCTGCTGCCTTCAAGGTTTTGGTTTATGAATTTGCTGAGGCACTGATGGACTCCAAATATCTACTCTACAAAATACAGCTGCCCCTATTGTAACAGGGCTTTCTATCTGTCAAAAAAAATCATGAGAGAAAACTATTTAGTTCCACAATATGAGAACAGATAAACTTAGCAGGGTGAAAGAGAGATACGAGCACGACACAAATCTACGTGATTGAGGTGATCCTCTCAGCCAATGTTTGTTTGCAGTGAACACTCAATAAAACCTTGGGCTGCTTTTCATAGAAATCTCCTTTCATCTGAAGTCACAGACTGATAAAAAAACAACTTCTATGGTGCTGGAAGTGAATCTATGAGGCCAACATTTGCAATTAAACTTCAGACAGCAGTGAATGTCTCAGATCAGCTATAATCCAGAGCTTACACATCCTAGCTATCTATTCAACTGATAGAGATAAGTAATTATGGTTTGTTCAGGGCTGTGTAACTCAGGTATCAAGAATACTTTTCTCAATTAATTCTCTAAAGATTTGGTGTCTGGTAGCTCTGGATAGTAAGGGAGCGAAGTACTTCTTTTTTTTTCTTCTTGATCTTAAGCACCATTATTGAATATGTTCCAAATTTCAGTAGCAAAATTTAGTTTTATTCAAATCAGATCATATTTCAGCTGTCAAGAGAATCATTTCATGAATATTACTGTTCTTATATATAAAAACAGTCACAGGCATGTGACAACAGCTTTTCAGATGAAATAATTTGACATATACATTTAAAATCTATATTGTTTGTATTGCAATGCTGCTTGCAAAACTAAGTGATTTTTAAAAATAAGGATTGTCAAAACCTCTTTCAGTAGGTGTGAGGGTTTTCTAAGAAAAGCAACATTTTTCCAGCTCTATAGTTTTGAAATACAATCGAGTGTTGTTCAAAAATCAAAACAAGAAAAATTGTTTCTGAGCAGTGGTTATGAATAGCAAGTTATATCCTTGAAAGTAGTAAAATGACTGATCCATAAATCTTGCAAGAGCAATGTTTAGAATAAGCACAATGATTTAGACTTAATTATGTGGTCATAAATAGGATTCTTTAATACATAATAGGGTACAAAGTTTCATAACTCTTATAATAAAGCTTGGTTTGGTCTGGAGATGATGGCAGGGTTCTTGCTCAAATCTACTCATTTAGATTTATAATTTCTTTCAAACTGATTTATAAGACCCTAGTCTCAATATTGTGAGTGAGTTTGGCAGGCAATATAAATCCTGGGTGGATTTTTCATAGATAGCTAATAATTTGACCTAAAAAGACATATTATATATTGGCTATATTAAATAAATTTCTAATGTCATTAAGTTTTTTTTTTCTCTCTAAGTCTATAAAATCTTTCCTTCCAATATTCTGGGCATTTTAGCTCTACAAATAAAATAGTCATAAAGAGGGATTTCACATTAAGTGACAGTAGTTTTAATATTCCTGTTTTCCAATCCCACATCAAGAAGAGAGCTTGATTTCCTCCTCCCCGCCAAAAAACCCCAAACCAAACAAAACAAAAAAAGCTTTTTGTCTCTTTTCAGCAAGTATCATTATGAAGGATAAGACATACAGATCAATGAAGCAATTTGGAGGGAAGACTTTGGAAGTGAGAAAGTCTGAGGTTTACTGCCAGCTGCATCACGGAGTTCCTGTGATATGCTGCTCCAGCTATTCAACTCTGGCAAAACTGCCAAACTCAAATGTTTAGATCAGTTAAACAGCTCTTCCCCTCATTTAAATCTAAGATTAAAAAAAAAAAAAAAAAGTGATTGATAGTATCTCTTGCTTCTTCGCATTTACAGTTCACTGAGGCCATGGGTCTTGTTTTCCAGATTCCCAAGACCATGCTCCTGAACAGTGCACATACATTATTTTATTTTTGAATGGAATTAATGGAATTTAGATTGTCATATAATCTCTTGGCTATAAAAATTGGGGCTTTCAGAAGAAAATCCTGTAATACAGGATGGGGTTTGCATTGGAATCAAGAACTGGTAACTGCTGTCCTTGGTGGGTCCAGCTTTCCTGCTTATAATGAGAACAGTCTTCTGCTTACTGCACTTGCTTCACATGGATTTATAAAGATTTAATGCAAGTTTGCAGGTCTCTGCAAGGTTCCAAATCTGTACTTGGTACAAAATGATGTCATATCTAGCTTTGAAGTCTGTTCAACTGTTGGTCAGGCAGCTGATGAGGTTTATCCAATTTTTGGAACTCTTCATCTACTCTATAAAATGAGAAATAGCTGTATTTATATAAATAGGAGATAAAGTGCCAGTAGAAGGCACTTGAAAATATTTGCTATGCTTCCTAGACTTTATGAGAAAAATAAAAACATGTTATTCTGCACTGGTTTCCTATATACTGGTCCTTCCATCAGCTCCTAACACGAGGTGGTCTCTTCTGGAGTTATGCTGCTGTGAAGGAAGCGTCAGGTCCAGCATGGCATGTCTGTCCAGTAGTGATAGCTCCTAGGCTCCCATGCATTTCCCTTAACCTCCACACACACCAGTCACTCTCTGGCTCTATGAGCATGGCCTTGCACCAGAGACGTCTCTTTTCTACAATGCCAGTTTTCTGGAATTATATTTTTGTAGGATTTAGCTGCACACAAAACAACTGTTAAGGTCTTCTTTGATCTTTTCACAGGCTTCCAAGCCGATTTAATTTACTGAACTTTGAAGTCATTGTAAACAATAGTATAGAAATATAAAAAGAAATTTCTCTAGAGAAGGATGGGGAAATTGTTGAAGTGAGGAACCATAGAAAATAGAGCTACAAGAGAATATGAGAGGTTGCACACTGCACACATTTGATTTAGCATGGATTTTTGAAGATTACTGCAGTATAATGATGTCAAATCAATTTAAAATCATTCTCTGCAGAAATATTATGCTAAAAAAGAAAGAGACTTGTTTCTGAATGTATGACCAAATAATGAAAGTTGAACTTTTTCTATTGCAAATTAGGTTTCAGCATATGGCTTCTGCATTTCTTCCTACCTCTGGCATCCTATATCGGTGTAACTTCTAAAAGTTACTGCACTTGTAGTTGGTAATTTCTCTTCAGAAATGCGAGACTGAAGAATCTGTCCTGACATATGGCAAAGTTTTATATGGTGGTTTTGTAATGAGAGAAACAATATCGCTTGAAGTAGAAGGGGAAAATGGTCCTCTAGTGTGCTTTTCCACAGCAGCAAAGGAAGCCTAGGAACATGGTGGAAAGTAATTTAATGTTTTGACCTCTCTTGATTTCTTTCTAAAACACTTCCATGTACAATGAGCCGTGAGCTGTAACCCCTATACCAATTATTTGAATTCTTTAATCTCTTTCCATTACTCTTTCCAAATCTGACTTTCTTAATCCCTTCCCTTACTGGAAGGGGAAGATTTGTCCTCCACCCATAGAGATTCAATGATATTAAAAAGCTGAACCGAAAACCTGTGAACTCATTTTCTTTTTAGCAAGAGATAAATCCTAAAGGCTATAAACTGCCTATGAGAGTTAGGAAAAAGGAAGAAGATGTGGCACAGGGCATGAGTGTGATTTCACGTGCCCTGCTGGTGTAGCTTCAGAGTAATTCTGCTGAAGTCAGTGGTGCAGGGCCAGTGCCACTGAGGGCAGAATCAGGCATATTCAGAATGCATTGTCTCCTGATGCAGTCTATCACAATAGACATACATAAGTGAGGGCAATTTGCATTTTATTGTCATTGTAGACACACTGTTCTTCCAGGAAAGATCATATAAGTCAGCTGGAGTAAGCAAGAGTAGCAAGCAGTAAGTTGGCCTTTAACGTATGGAGAGCATTTTAAAGATGTTGCAGACTTCTTAACCCTTTCTTATCTTTCAGCATGCATTTTGTGCAGTCAGAAACTGAACTGCCATAAGAGACTATAATGTCCAGTGACTTTAATATTTCTACAGCCCAGGAATACCTTCCACTATCATCAAAAAAAAAAAAAAAAAAAAAAAAAAAAAAAAAGAGAGAGAGAGAGAAAAAAGAAACAAAGACACGAAGAAAAAAGAAAAAGGACTAATTTGTAGCAAAAAGATGCCCCTCTGTAGTCATCAGGTTTTTAATTCCTTGGCAAAGTTAACTGGAATCTCATTACACTTCTAAGAAAAGACAGGTAAGCGTGAAATAACTTCCCTGAACTAGTAGAGGCTGCCAAGTCCTGAAAACAGCAGAGCAAATAATTGTAAACATATCTATGTTGTAAACTGCAAGAGACTCAGATCATAATTTTCTTCCCACCACCGCTTCTGACTGTCTTGGGCTAAATGGAGCTCATTGACTTAGAAATAAATACACATAGACATAGAAAATAGATACAAGACATTGGTTTTAATGACAATGGGTATGTTGAAAGAAATAACGTCTAGATCTCAGTAACAGATAAGAGCCTCCCAGTGAAAAATAGAGGTTAGGGAAAGCATGGGCTACTTCCTCTCTTGCAAGGGCTCCCAGGCTGTTATTAGTGGGCCATGATGCACCAGCCACTTCAGATTGGCCCATACTTGGAGCTGCCTCTGTTACAGGTGGTTTAGCTGTCAGAGCTGCTGACATAAACTGATGGCACCCGACCAAAGCAGTGGTGACTCTGACCTCCAAAGGCCTGTTCTGCCACCCAGACAGACTCTGCCAGGATGACTTCCAGACTGGAAGTCTGGAATGAATATGGATGCTAATTCCATTCATCTCCTTCCCTCATTTCCATGGTTTTGGCCTGCTTTGTGCAAAGACAGAGAGATCCTGCAGTCGGACTTAGATATTTGGTCTGACATGCTAACATTAGTCTGAGTAAACCATGGGTAAAGAATGTGGTTGTTAAGAGCTCCAGGGCTTTGAGGATATGTTAATATGCAGAACATGAAAAACAGAGCTACACTGATGTTTGCACAGTAGTCTTAACTAATATGTTTGCATTATTAGTCTGAAGTTAATTTTGTGCTATTGAGTTTGCAATTGCAGTGTTATATAGTATCAACAAAACTCATCCGAACTGTAAAGAATAGAGCATTTCATCTCTCTTTTTAGCAATGGGAACAGAGAATTAAATCCCACAGCTTTCACTGACATGACAAATCCTCATTCATACAGACAAAATCCCTTTGAAGGTTACTCACTAGCAAATGGTTACAGGATCTGGTCTGCAGAATGCACTCATTGATTTTGCTCTTTACCTGCTTTTAGTCTATTGAGATTTGCTTGCTCTTTTGCTGACATTAGTCTATTCACTCTACTGAAACTGCTGCTAGGCTTTGTGTTAAACTGAGGCCTATGTATTTTTGTCTCCATAAATATGTTGGACAACTCACAAGAGCATTTTGCTATTGATAAAGTAGCATCTTCTCATAGAGTAGTGTGCCAGTGGTAATAAACCAAAATATTGAAACTGAAAATGCAGTAGGTATATAGATTTTGACAGAAAATTAAATTATAGTAGACAGTTCCATTTCCCTTCCTCCTCAATTACTTCTCTTAATGGTATATTCAAATCAATAAAACCACGTTAAGTAAAACAGAAAAAGAAATTACTTCAACTGTGTTTGGATCTGATTCCTAAATCTTCCAATTTGCTTTCTTTAAATGGAGAATTAAGCTTTATCCACTCCTTGTGAGAGTGAAATTTTCCTCATTCAGATGAAAAATATCTTACAAAAAAGTCAAATTAGCAGTGTAGTAGGGAGAACCTTCTTTCAGAGCACTCTTACACTATCAATATCTATCTAAAATACCATCAGGACAGCCACATTCTTGTTTCATTTCCATTTTTTTCAACAGTGCCCCTTTTTCCTACATATCTATCATTAACTATTTTCACTCTGAAGTCCTTCAATATCTGGCAGTACTTGGGTTATGGTAGCCACCGCTCAACCAACCCGCTCAATCCAAGACCATCTATTTGAGAGATGAATGAATATGGCCTTGTTCTGGGAGAGTGGTAATACTAGAAATACTGACATCAAAACTAATACTACTCTGTTGTAAACAGTATTTATCCCAATCGGCATTTGAGTTTCATGCAAATTTATTACATAGATTGTTCCTGCAGGAATGCAGCACTGGGGCCCCAAGGCTCCTGTTGCCGAAACAACTTCTACTGACATCAGGAGCAAATCTATGAGTCAGTCTCTCTGTATGGGATTGAGAATTGTGAAAACAACAGGAATTCGATAGTAGGGTTTTGGAATTCACTAGGTTGACAAGACTTCAATTACCTGGTGCTCAGAGTTTTATTAATGAAGAGGTGTTATCATTTTTAGAGGATTTTTTTTCAACATGTCTGGACACATATATTACTTAGCCATTAATCTCCAAGCAGATGTGAATTTACTGATGTGGATTTACTAATGGCAAGGGGTGAGATGGGACAAAGATATGTGAGATGCTAGGGAAGTTGTTTCTCCTCCATTAACACCCATTCTTTGAGGGTAGAATATTTGTGCCCAGAGTCGTAAGATGGTGCTATCCTTTCCTTCAGGTTCAAACACACTGAGTGCTCCAGACTCAGCATGGGAAGTATTTTATTCAGCAAGGGTTGCAGTTCTGGAGAGTATATAAGTTCTCAAGCACTTTAATTGCATGTTTAGTGTCCCACAGCCAATGTTTCTCCATGTATATGCTGCATTATAAGATGGATCTGCATTTGACAGTAGGGCCTCGAGGTTGTGTGAAAATTGTGCGAAGTTCCAAAGGGGATGATTTAATCCATTATCAGTTCAACTCAATAAAATGCTGCCTGTATTCAACCTGGACCATGCAAATCAGCTGCACGTTTGTCTTCTGATTCTTAGCAGGATAAAGCTTAGCACTTTCAGTCTTAGGTTGCAAGGCTGATGCTCTAAAGGTGTCATACTTTATAATACCAATAGCAATTTTCTTGACTGTCCTAGTCTCCAGAGAACTTATTTTGAGTGACCTGACTTGCTTTTCCTTTTTGAAAGCAATTAGGTAATTTTGCAGATCTAAACTCTTTGTTTCCAATTGTCTGTTACTCCACCATAAAATTGGTTGTCCCTGCTTGAGAGCTTATAAGCAGAGTGATATTCACTCTGTTATTATTCAACGTTAAAATTTTACAGTGAACAGATGACCCAGTCTAGTGAGTGTAACAGGTCTGTTCCTAGCCTTTGTGAGGAGGGAACAGAAATGAGAAGTTAGAGGTATTCTGATCTATTTGTCTTTCACATCATAGTTACCAAATCTGCAAGGAGAAAGGAAGAGGAGACAGAGGGGCAAGGATAACTCTGCATGTCCTCGTTCTGTTTTGATGCACCAGATGGAGCTTTTCTGAGGAAGTCAGAGAGGACAAAAAAGTTGTTGTTGAACACTCAGCATTTCACAGCCTTTAACTGTATTACCATAAGAAGAGTCTCCTTTTCTTTCTTTTTTTTTTTTTTTTTTTTTTTTTTTTTTTTAATTTTAAAAATATAAAAATT
>JAVCKT010019932.1:8485-21015 GCA_032273925.1 Rhynchotus rufescens | reverse complement strand
CTGGAAGGATGCAAAGCTTTGTGGGCAGCCATAAGAAGCTTCCATAATTCAAAAGCCAGTTGATACCAAAGGAAATGTAAAGTTTTGGAAGAGACAACTGCACCAGGTCTTTCATTCCAGTTCCTAGGCAAGGAACAAGCATTTTCTAGCACGTACTATCAGATTTATTGGGTTCATGGAAGATTTTTAAGGTACTGTCATTCAGTAAATTAGCCCTGTTTATTTTACAGCATTTTATTTTGCTTATAACAGTCAAATATATCTATTTCTAATGTTACAATTCAGCCAAGACTGTTATTTAATTTTGGCAGCAAATTTGTTTTTCACATTTTATCTCATGTAGTTCGTTGGTTAAAGATTCATATAAAATGGAAATGGTAGTGTGCCTATTGGGGAAAAAGTCATTAAAGAATATTGTGTCAAAAAAAGAAGTAGTGCTTGGAGACAAATATTTCTTGCTCTTCTAGGTAAGGAGCTTTGGTAAATTTGGTGAAAAAGAATTTCTCTCCTGATTATGACAAAACTCCAGTTCGATGCTGGTTGCACCAGGTGCACTTCAGAGTCACCGATAAAAGGGACAGTCCCTGAGCTTTCTGATGAAATAGCACTAAGCAGAATGTTACGTGCATGACAGACGATTCGTAAGCACTGATATATGTCAGATCTGTATAAAAATACACTGCCTAAATTCTTTTGGGTAGAGATGTGTTATAACTGGAAGTTTGACTATTCCATCTGTGAATAATAGGTTGGCTCATTTCTGTGTTACTTGTCTAGCTGATTCAGTGTGTGTGTTGCTTTGTATCTGCACGTGAAAATGAAGACCACTCTGTTTTTTGTCTTTTCCATTGCAGACATAGATGAATGTCGCTATGGCTACTGCCAGCAGCTGTGTGCTAATGTCCCCGGCTCCTATTCCTGTACGTGCAATCCAGGCTTTACCCTCAACGACGATGGAAGATCATGCCAAGGTACGGTCTGTGATCAACCACAAATGGAAGTTTTGGTCCCAACCCTTAAAAACATGCCTAATTTTTAGAATTCAAATGACCTCCTAATGTTGCGTTTGAAGTGCTTATAATTTTGTCTGTCTGGGATACTTGTGTAGCCCCCATGTGAACATAAGTGTTTGCCATCACCTAGAAGGGACACAGGAATGGCATGATTAGTATATCAGTAGAAATATGCACAGAGGCCCAAACCCTCTAAAATGTAGAAACTGAGCACTGAAATTACCAAGAACCAGCACTGTGAAGTATTTTGAAGCCATGAAACTCCTGAGACAGGAAATCCCAGACAGATCAGGAAATGAGACCCAGGTCTCTCAATCCACATTGTGCTATTTTTCGCAGGTGTATCTTGCTGCATTTTGTTCCAGATCTTTGTAACAAAAATTAAAATAAAAGTCTAGCTTCAAAATAACATGATAAACACAGAAGCTTTTGTTGTAAATACCCAAATGTTCTGTGTGTTTTTAACTACATTTGGAGCATGTGTGTTTCCTTTATGGTGCTTCAGTTGTGAGTAACCACCTTCATCCATTACAAATGAGATCAGGAGCCAACAGTCATGTTAAAGCAGAGCTTCGCTTCGCTGATTTAATAAAGAGTCAGCTTAAACACCAGCATGGTGTAGGCATTCCCAAATGCTTTGATTCCAGGCAATCTTGTGTTTCCAGTACGCCTTTTCCAGTCATCATCCTGAATTCCAATAAATAATGACTTGGCTAAATTTTTTTAGACCAAACCATTCTGCCTGCATAGCTAATCTCTTTCAAATGCTTCACAGAAAGGAATCGAAAACAGTGTTTTGGGAGAAGTCATTAATACACTGAGTATTATTTTCCCACAGATGTGAACGAATGTACGGGTGAAAACCCTTGCACTCAGAACTGCGTCAATACTTACGGCTCTTTTCTGTGCCGCTGTGAACCTGGCTACGAACTGGAAGCTGATGGAGTTAACTGCAGTGGTAACTATCTCCAGCAATTTATTGCTTTAATTGTGTTAAGTTTTTTATTTCCAGTGTATCATTCTGTAGATGCTTTTAAAAGAAGCCTTCTGCACTGGGCTATGGTTAGCAGCAGGTAACTCCAAATAATCTGATCTTTCTTCAAGTTAAAGCAGACAGCAAAATCCCAGGAAAGCACCACGGAGGAAAGCTGCAAATCATTTAAAAGAAATAAGTTAAATATTAATAAGCTCTAAGATAATGGTAAAGGATAAGTAAAGGCTTTCAAATACTGAAGTGGGAGCAATAAAAATAGGAATATTTCTAAAATCATCCGATTTCATTAAGCATCCATGATTAACGAAATTATCATCAGCATACTGTGGAATGTGTGTATTCCTCTTGCTCTAATGCTTAAACACTTCTGCCTGAGACCTTCTCCGGTTTCCTCTGCCTGGTGCTGGCTACCTTTCAGAAACAAAACCTGGTTTCTTAGCATAGCTGTTGCTGATCTATTCAGCACATAGCAGATAATTTAGTGTTTATGTCCCTATTTTTCTTCTCTTGTTTTTGTTTTTATTTTATGGCTTTATTTTAATTGAAGGCAAATAGTTAAAGTTGTTTCTGTGCTTAATGTTCCCACAGCCTGATAAAATGAGAGAACCCAGCCAATATTTCTTGGAAGAAAAACACACTGGAAAATATTTGTTTTTTAATTTACAGTAAACAGATGTAACATGCTGTTTTTGAGACAGAAGACATGTGATATGCAGCATGTGTATAGATTAGTGCTTACAAAGCTATTCTTCTCTGCAAACCTCATTATTACAAGCAAAAGGATTAAGATTGAAATCTCTCAAGGGTCTTAAAGATTCAGAGCTTAAGTTAACCTAACTTAAGATTTCTGTTTCCAAATGGATTTTCTGCTTCTGAGTGCATTCCTGGGTTTTTTTACATGTTTCTGAGACCATCAGGGGCCTAAGCAAGAGGGTTGAGTGCAGTGCAACATAAGCATCACCAGTAAGAAACGGTGACAAGAGGGTAGTGCTTGAAACTCCTATTTGCCTGAGAGCCCCCAGAGACCTGGGGGAGACCACTCAGCCCTGGGGTGGGGAGCCCTTTCTGGGAGGCAAGAGCTGCACCTTGGCCGTGTCACTTGTGGGAGGAGGTTGTGTTGATGTTAGCAGGTCAGTCTGTGTTGTGAAGGACTTAGAGTGCCAGGCCCAAGAACAGCAGAATCAAATTCAAGTCTGTTCTGCCTAAGCTGGAACAGAGATCTGAATGCTTCTGCACAAGCAGATGTCCGTCATGAGCAGGTTAAATTTCTCTGGATCTGCTTCTTTCATTTTCTAGGCAATCACTGGAGATAGCTGAGGCTCTCTAATCTGTTGGATCAATCCAGGACCTTGCAATTTTTTACCTTAAAGATAGGATATGTTCTCACAATTCAGAGAGGCAGAGATTTGAACTTGGCTCTCCCAGGGTTTTCCCTAGTCCCAAAGCTCTGCCGTGTGCATTAGATGTGCTCTGCAGTGCCTACCATCTTGGGCCCTGTGGTGGGATGGTTGTCAAAACCCCAAAGGGTCTAGCAGTAGTGAAGATGCATCTGTTCTGTATGAAATATAGGGCACTCAGGATGTTAAGTGCCTTATGAGTATCGGTTTTATCAATCTGGTGGTGCTGGAGCATTGTGCTGGGTCACCTAGAGAAGGAGTTTGATTTCTCCATCTCTTTATGGAGTCAGCCCTCGGTCCTTGTTTTGGCAATAATATGTTCTTTTTCCTCAGAGAATTTACTGGGGCAAGTCACAACAATAACAGGACTATGTAGTTGCAGAGTTCCTTTCATCTCTCTCCTGATAATATGGTTGTGGACATAAAGTCACTTGAATATATTTTTACTTAAAATACTTTCCAGTACATCTGTACAAAACAGTGGATAAATGGAGGGAGCCCAATTTAGAAGAAAGGGAAATTCAGTCTGAAGAGTAAAAGTAGCTTGCCTGGGAGAGTCAATATGTCAGAGCTGGGAATAAGAACCTGGGAGTTCCTGGCGAGGACTCCGGCCTTTGTTTCTTTCTTCCCTTGCACAGGGAAATAAGGAAATGATTAACAGCAGCCTCCCTCGGTGTAGCGCCTTTGCATGTGTTTTCCCCTCAGTTAGCCATGCTTCCATGTGCAGCTCTGAAGTTCTTCTTCTCACTTGAACACAGTTCTGCAGAATACAATAGCTGGTCAGGCCATGAGTAAACGGGTGGGAGGAGAAAGCAGGATTTCTGCTTTTAATCAGAGCTTTGCCAAGCTGCTTAGCTTCCTGGGTATCTGGAAGATGACTAGACATTCTGGTAGGTCTAATGCAAGCTGAGATGAGCTTGAAGTCTTATTGGAATGCATTGGAAATAACTGACTAAGGGCTAAGAAACATAAAACAGCCAGGGTTGGCTGCAGGAGTTCTGCTGGGACACATGTGTGTTTGGGAAAGGGAAGGTTTTCTCCAGAAAAATAGAGAAAAAAAATCCAACAAAATCTCTACTTACAAGTTACAGTTGCAGCTTTGTTGCTTGAGCAGCTCTGCCTCCGATGTAAAACAGAACTAAAAACATGGCCAACTGGAGACAGGTATTCTGAGAAGAAAAATAAATGTTAGTGCCATACATTGTGTCCAGGAGCAGCCTTGGTTTCCCTTGAGGAAAGGGTTTAACAAAGAACTGGCTAAATAGTATTTCACTAGGAAAAGCTCTGAGGAAATGGGGGCACCAAGCTAGAGCCGGGGTAATAGGTGCCCAGTCCAGATCTGCTTGGGGGGCTGTTGTATCGACTGGAGCACCAAAGACTCTAAGCTTTGTTTCATCACTGCAGACATGGACGAATGCAGCTTCTCCGAGTTCCTTTGCCAGCATGAATGTATGAATGAGCCTGGTTCTTACTACTGTGTCTGTCCTTCGGGCTATATTCTGCTGGACGACAGCAGAAGCTGCCAAGGTAAGAACATTCCAGCCGTGATTAAAACCCGGGCGGCGCGGAGGGGACTGGCAGACAGGTCCTGTGCCTGGAAAGAGGCTTTCAAGGACTGAGATGCTTGGTCTTGGCATTGCATAATGAAATACTTGTAGGGGACAGTTATGCAATTCTGCTGAGAATATCATCACATGAATAAATCCACTGAGGTCACTTGGGGCACTGGAGTAAGACAGATATTACTAAGAAACTGCAACACAGCAAACCCCTCAGATGCACTCTGCTTTGCACGTGTTTCTTCAGTTAGCAAATGCTCTGAGGCCAGAGAGACTGAGCAGCAAATTTCTTTTTACTTGTAGGGCACTCAGCACCTGGGAGCACTCCCATAAGCAGAAATAATGAATGGAGTAAAGACTGATCTTAAATGAATATTACCAGAATGCCACTTCAGATGGTGCAAGGACTTTGGGACAATTCATTAACATGGAAGGTGGTTTTAAGGGTGATGTCTTGCACAGATTTCCCCGCATTAGCCTCTTTCTTGTTTCTTGTGTTTTAGATATCAATGAATGTGAAAACAGAAACTACACCTGCACTTCACAGCAAACGTGTTTCAATATTCAAGGAGATTACAAATGTTTAGATCCAGTCAGATGTGAGGAACCTTATATCCAAATTAATGAGAAGTAAGTAGCACCCACAGCCTCAAGAGTAAATTCTACCTGCATGAAGAATATTTAGAGTAAGACAAACAAAACTGCAGTTTTGCAACATGTGTCGAAAGAGCTATAGATACCTGCTGTTGCTGCATTTACCACTAGCAAGCTTTTTAAAAATAACCAATTGCAATTCCTTACCAAGCCAGCAGGCAGAATAAAGTATAACACAATATGATATGATATTCAGGTGTGTGGGAACTCAGACTGCAAAAACACTTATCAGTGAGTACAGAAAAGAGCAAAGTTTGTAATGCAATAAGACATATAGTAGCATTACTAATTGACTCCATATATGCTCAAATGCAGTTTGGTAATGTTTGTTAATATGAATGTTTCCTGTAAGTATTAACAAGGTCATGTGAGAGAAGTAGTTTATATAAACATTACATGCTAGTTACTGCAGAATGAGAATAGTTGCCTGCTGCTTAAAGTTTAAATATGTTGAAAAGGCTACAGGCTGATTTGCACTGTCTTGAGAATGGATATGCCTGAATGGGGTTGTTAGCATTGTTACAGTCTAAATTTGGAATTATTTGGCCAGTGATTCTTGCAGTGAAAAAAACCCCACATTTCTAAAATTTGCATATTTCTTCTACATTTGGTATGTTCCTTTGTGGTGCTCCAATTATTTAAACCTCAGACAGTTCTCCATATATTGCAGTCCACTGATTTTTTTTTTATCTGTAGTATTTGCAATCAACCAAGTTACTTGAGATTGCCTGGTAAAATAAGTTGATTTTATAGAAAAGCAAGAGAAGAAGAATCCAGAGCTCCTAGGGCTTTATTTGTGTGTTCATAATGTCCTCTGAATGAGGGCACCCGAGGAGTGGGCACACTCTGCCACCTCTGGCTTAGAGCTGGTAGGGACTTAAGCTAGAAGTTGAAATGTCTTAAGCCTCTATGTCTGAATTTCTCAGAGACCATCTCTTGAGCCCTTACAGATCAGCTTGCACCAAAGCTCCGAATTGCTAAGCTTTGTGCTTGGTGGCTTTGGCTTGCATCTGGATGTGACTGTGTTTAATTTGTGGTATACGTCTGGAAGTGGTCAGTGTAAAGGCCAAATGAAGTCTCTGCATATGTGTTCCCTGTGGAAGGAATTGGGTTTTTCCAGTGCCAGGAACCTTTTTATAGGGCACTCACCAGAGGAACTGTCTGAAATTGGTGTCAGCAATGGAAGTTGTGGAACAATACTGCAAGAGAGTATGTCTTTTGCTTATAATTCCCTGACATGACTTTTATAAATGGACATCCTGTCTCACAACTTTCCTGGAGTTCTTTGAAGCAGGCAATTTAGGGACAGCATGTGGTTTAGGGACATGGACTGATAGAGTCTGCTTAGGGTTCCAAAGGCTTTTAACAAGAACCCCTCCATAAGACTTGTAAGGAGATTTAGCCGCTGTAAGTAAGAGACCAATCCCTGGGCCAAATGAAGAAAAAGCTTAAAGAGAAGAAATTGGATTGAATTGCCAGCTTTCGCAGTGGAATTCAACAAGGCTCTGAGCTAGACCTACTGTGTTCAACATATCTGTAAGCAAACCGGGAAACAGCGTAAACAGGAGAGTGGCAGCATCTTCAAATGCAGCTGAGGACAGTAAAGAAAAGGACAAGCAGAAAAGAATCACAGGAGGATCATACAGATCTGAGTGACTGCAACAAAAATGGCAAATGGAATTTGGTATAGGTGAATGTAAAGTGAAAAGACAATCTCATATATGAAATAAAAAAACCCTCTTATGTTATGATCATAACAACTCATAAATAAGATTTGAGCATTACAATAGGGATTATAATAATGCTCAAATACTGATTTCTGCCTAAAACACTCCATCTGCAGTGTTCAGCAGAGATCAGAAAAGCAATACCAATGCTAGGTGTTACTAGCAAAGGAACAGAAAATACATCAGAGGATACCCTTGGAGCACTGTGCCATGGTGTACTCAGTCTTCATGTCTGCTTCATGTCTGAGCAGCTCTAGCCCCTCCTCTACAGAATATAAGAGAGCCAGGTGAAGGTTTTTGAAGAGCCACAACGACGATCAAAAGCAGGTCCTGTCTTTCACGCGAGGAGCAACTAAGTTAGGACCCTTCAACCATGACAGGTCAAATATGAAATTCTGAGTTGCAAGAGAGAGATGACAGAGTTTGATGGTTCGTTGTCCCTTTTGACAGATGATGTCAGCAAGGGGCATCAGATGATGTCAGCAAGGGAGAATTTTGAGGGAAAGAAAGGGGTTGGTTCTGCCCATAGCCCACTGGGGCTGTGGTACCTCCTGCCACTGGGTGTAGTGGGTGCTAAAAGCTTGTGTGGGTATAAAGGAAGGCAGGAGAGGTTAATGGAAGAGAATCACATTAAGGGCTAATGAATACAAAGAAGGCCTATGCTTTTGATCTACTAGAGAAAAAATAGAGTTTGCTAGAACTTAGCTTTGACAAGAGTGGTTTGTCATATGTTTTCACATAATATATAAAGGATTGTCACACAAAGAATGCCATATGTAGCACCACCATTATACTGATCCAATAATGAACAATTTTGAAGACACTACACTTTAAAATGCTATCAGAATAGAAATGTACACTGGAGGCTGATCTGCACAGCAGAGCTCCTTAAGGAAAGTGCAGAATTTTTAGTGATCTAAGGAGACTAAAGATGCCAAAATATTTTGGGAAAGACTATAAGGTGGGGATATAGGTATGCTAGAGTGCAGTACAGATAATATTAAAAATGATCAAATTCGTTGCAAGTTTCTTTAACTTTGATAGAAAATAAAATTCTTTTATTTATTTCTGTTGCCTTATTAACATATAAAGATATTATAGCTTTTTTTCCTAACTGCTTATGATAATCTTCTCTATTAGTCGCTGCATGTGCCCAGCTGAAAACCCAGGTTGCAGAGATCAGCCCTTCACCATCTTGTACCGAGTCATGGAGATGGTGTCTGGGCGGTCTGTGCCTTCCGACATCTTTCAGATGCAAGCAACAACTCGCTACCCTGGAGCCTATTACATCTTCCAAATCAAATCAGGGAACGAGGGCAGGGAATTCTACATGCGGGTGAGTGATGCCTGTGCAGGAAACCTGGTATTATCCTCTTGTTAGTTGAAGTTGGTTTTGATAGCAGAACTCTGCCTTTAATGAATACCATTTAAACATTCAAAATGCCATCTTTATATGCAGGCATACAGAGCAGTCTGCTGATGTGCAGGGTTTGTTGGCATTTTCAGGAAGAAAATCTACCTACAGCACATGCACTTTGTCACGGAGGGCTTGAGCTACATCTTTAGCACAAGATCTGTGCCCTTATACCTTTTAATAATAGACCGTATTTGTCATGCTCAGGTGAAACTGTTGTGTGAAACCCTGTTTTATTTACTAAACAAACAGAACTTGCTACCTGAAGGCTCAACTTTCCTCAGTTTTTTATTTTAACTTTGCATTGGAAATTAAAAAATTTGAAACCCAAAAAAGTAGGCATTAACTCTATGCTTAGAGCTGACCTTTTGGATTTTGTTTTTGTTTGTTGTATTTTTGTCCTCTGAGAATCCACACTTTACATAGATTGTGCTTTATAAGACAAAATATCCTTCATCAGAAATTTTTTCAGAGACATCCCTGTTGCTCATATTTTTCCATGGCACTTCTGACACTGAGGGGAAAAAAGTGCTCCCAGGAATGATCCTTTACTTCTCACAAGATCTTTCCCCTTGACAAGTCATTAGTGATCCCACTGACCCTTTTCCTGCAATCTAGGTTAGTCTGTCACTTTTTAAAACTCCAGTAAAAAATGTCATCAAGTTTTTGTTGTTTGTTTGTGTTTTTTTTGTTTATTTTTTTTTTGCTGGTGAGTCCACACCTCGAATACTGTGCTCAGTTTTGGGCTCACTATAAGAAAGACATTGAGGCGCTGGAACGTGTCCAGAGAAGGGCAACAAAGCTGGTGAAGGGGCTGGAGCACAGACCTCATGAGGAGCAGCTGGGGTTATTTAGTCTGGAGGAGGCTCAGGAGAGATTTTATTGCTCTCTACAGCTACCTGAAAGGAGGTTGTAGTGAGGTGAGGTCAATCTCTTCTCCAGAATAACTATGGATAGGACAGCATAAGTAGCTCCAGGGGAGGTTCATGTTAGACATTGAAAGGAATTTCTACACAGAAAGAATAGTCAAGCACTGGAACAGGCTGCCCAGGGAAGTGGTGCTTAGGGAGTCACCGTCCCTGGTAGTGTTCAAGAAACATGTAGATGAGGCACTCAGGGACATGGTTTAGCAGGCATAGTGTTGAACGGTTACAGTTGGACTTGATGTTCTATCTCAAAAGGCCTTTTCCAACCATAATTCCATGATTCTAAAAGCCCCAGGACGGCCCTTTGCAAAGTGTTCCCATGTCAAGGCCGCAGCCAGCAGGTGGAGCTTAGTCATTGTGCTGAGAGCAGCGTGAGGGGAAGGTGCCCTGTAGAAGGAGCAGGGTGACCCTTGATGGAGTCACCACTCCTGAGCTAGGCCCGGTCTCGCTGCCTCCTCAAACTTCTGCCAGACTTGTGGTAACACGGATCCCACTCTGCGTTTTTGGTGGAAAACAGACTACACTTCATCGTAACGTCACAACTCCTGATATATAAATACTCATAATTCACTGGTCTGGCCATTTATTTATAAGCTGAGCGTTCACTTGCTAGAAGCCAGATCCTCTCAAGCACCTGGCTTGATTATAGGTCCTGAACTCTTCTGAAAATCTGACCTACCGTCACCTTAACGTAATGTATAAGAACCTCTTCAGGGGGTAAGGTTTTGTAATGTTAACACATGTAAATGTAAGGCAAACTCTGGTTCCATTCACATAAGAAAAATATACAAGAACATCTGTGCTCAAAGATCTGCTCACATAAACTCTCCTTAGCATTTGCTGCTTCAAGGCAACAGTGTTTGGTACATCAAACTAAATAATACCTCATCAAAAAAAAATGTTATTATTTGTGCCTAAATATATATATAATATATAATATCCTAAATCTGTATGCATATCCTAAATCCAACCAGATTTATATATACAACATCTTCTTTTATGTGCAGTGCTCCCAAAGGGAGAAAGACAAAATCGTAGAAGGTGATAGTTCACAGAAAACACTGAAATACATCTGAACACTGAGGTGAAGCTCTCTCCAGTACAGTAGCTTACAGTAGCTTCTAACAGTACAACACAAAACAACGTGATTTTGGCTGTTTTAGGACCAGAGATCATAGTTTTCAAGAGTCATTTTTGAAAATCTTACCTGCTTCCTCTTGTTTTGTGCACAGCAAACGGGACCGATCAGTGCTACCCTGGTGATGACCCGTCCCGTGAAGGGGCCCCGTACTATTCAGCTGGACTTGGAAATGATCACCGTTAACACCGTCATCAACTTCAGAGGAAGCTCCGTCATCCGGCTGAGGATATACGTATCACAGTACTCGTTCTAAACCTTGAGTTTGTGCCCTTGAAACATTGGAAAAGACCTAACTCCTCCTGTGCAGAACTCTGTCAGTACATATAGCAGCTCGAAACCAGATCAGTGTTACCACAGACCCAGTGACCTAAGCCAGTCTGAGGAGGGAGGCCTCTCCGTGCACAGCCTCTGCCAGGATACAGACATCCAAAGATGTATTGTCAGCAGATCCCATATGATTCTCTCTGTGGTTATATATTTTAAGAACTTTTTTTTTTCTCCATTGTAAACATTTCTAGAGTATGAGTCTATGTTTGAAAGACTGTGAACCTTTGTAGCTGCAAGGCTGCTTAGCAAAAAGCACCAAAGAAACTGAGGAAAAAGCTGGCTTTTGCAATCTTACTCTTTTCATTTTAAAAGGAAAGCAGACAGACAAGCAGAAACCAAAAGAAAAATGCCACTTCTTGAAACAAGGGATCTCAGAAGTGTTAACTTATATTCCCAAGTAACTCTGAAATTATCAGTCAGGCAGTTTGTCTCAGTCCACCCTGCATTTGTCTTAGTTTCATCTGTTTTCTTTCATTCTATTTTATAGCTAAAATTCATTGTAAATTCATTCCAAAATACATGTTGTACTATGTAATCTTCTACTTTCTAACAAAAGTGTCACATGTTTGGGTTCTTTACTGTATTAAATCTTTCTATATAATAGAGAACTTAGAAATCTATCACTGGATGGTATATTTTACAATGTTTAGGGTGGTATGTTTATTTGCACTTAGATTCTTCAACACAGGTTTCCACTGGCAGAATAATGTCCAATGGCTTTAGACCAGAAGATAGAACTTCAGATGTTCAAAATTTATTTTTCAGTATTTTTCCCTCTGTAAGTTTGCAGTGGTTAAGAGGTAGTAGGACTAACTGTAGATAATGATGGTAACAAATCTGTTGAAAGACCATTGAGTTCAGCTGAGTCCATATTTCTTCAGAGAAAAAAAAAACCCAAAAACAAAACACACAGACACAAAAGGACACCTCTTTACATATAGTGTCTCATACATTCCTAATATTGGAGGAAAAAAAGTTGAAATGGACTTGAAATAGTCATACAGAACATGCTTCTGGCACAAGAACCAACTGTGCCAGTGCCCAGACCTCAAGTGATGGAGTTCCCAGAGTTTCCATAGGTCATGTCTTCTCAGGTATAACTGCTCTGACCAATAGAAGGTTTTTATTAAAGTCTAAACTGGTTCTCCCCTGTTGTAATTTAAGTCTGTTGCTCCTCAGCCCACTCCTATAGAAGAACAGTTTATTATATTCCCCTTTGCAGCACTCTCTAACATGTCTGAAGACTGTTGTCATGTCTCCTCTCAGACTGTTCCTCTCTAGTCTAAACAAACCCAATTCTTTTGGTCTTTCCTCATACATCACATTTTCTGGACCTTTAATCTTTTTTTTTTTTTTTTTTTTTTTTTTACTTTTTTAT
>JAVCKT010019931.1:0-30471 GCA_032273925.1 Rhynchotus rufescens | reverse complement strand
GATTTGTCCTTGAAATGCATCAGATATTGTACTTCTGCATAAAAGCCCTTAGGCAGCAACGGCTGCAACAAAAAGATGCAAAGAGGAGGCAAGACAATTGTCTATTTTTTTTCTACAGCCTTTTGAACTTTATGGTTCAGGGTCATTTTTGTTAATGATGACTTGAAAAGTCATTACTTTGTGCAAACTGTAGAATGCTGATCCAGAAGCTGAAACACCTTATTCCCCAATGGCATGCAGCTGATCCTCAAGAATACCAGGAGAAAAGAATCAAAGAAGCCCCAGGATCCATGTAAAACAAAATGCCAGGAAAAGCTTTTGCCAACAACAAATAAAACATTAATCAGGTACGACTATCAGGTATGACTGACTTTTTGGTCCCCTCTTAATTTTTCTAGTTCTGGTAATGAAAGGAATAAATTATTCTCTATGGTTATCAACCTATGGGGACAACAAATTATCAACTGAGTAACAGCAGAACTGAAAATACACTTTCATCTCTGTTCACACATCAGGCTATCACAGCAGGTTAGTCTCGTTTGGGAAGGACTGAAGTTATTGCCTCTCTGATCAATTATACCCACACATATTTTGTGCATCTGCTTGTATGTGTGTTGTGTGTGTATATACACACACACACACAGAGTATGTATACATATATATATAGAAGTTTGCATGTGGTGGAATTTAATGAAAAGTACACATGCTTCATAATTAGACTTAGTTTATAACTTAGCTTTCCTATTTGGCTGTTTCATGGATAGTTTTGGGGCACACACTTGATTTTTTTCAATGGAAGTTCTGAATTTCTAGCAAACCTTGCAATAGTTATTGTATCTAAGGTCTTGAACAAATCTCAGAAGATTGATAAGATCCTTGAAAACACAGCTGATTCCCTTCTTGTGATTCTCACCTGTCAAGATGTGAAGCCCTTTAGGGTGTAATTTCTGACAAAGCGTTGCTCTAGCTGTGTGCCAATGACACCAATGATGAAATGCTTGTCCTGTCTGTTAGTACCACCTGTGATTAGTTGCAGTATTACCAGACCCAAGCACAAGAAAGACTTTGCAGTTCAGCACAAGGTAACTGTAAGGAGGAAGCCGAGTGGAGGTTTCAAAAGCCTCCAAAGCCACAAAACTGCAGCCCACTTTCAGTTAAGCTGCCACTTATAACGAGCTAACATATGATGAGTGGATTATTAAGGTTAATAAAAAATTTCCAGAGACAGCAGGGAACTAGATTTAGTGGCCAAGAAGGTGTCTTTAGGTACTGTATTCCACTACTTACAGATGTTATGAGCATATTACAGGACTAATTAGAATTCATTATAGACAGTTACAAGCACATCAGCAATTCTAGACAAGAATGTTAACCAATGGTTAATTTTTAAACCCCCAAGTATTTCTCATTAGTTATTTCATAAGTCAAACTTTACGTAAAGTGCAATAAAAAACTATCCACCTTCTGGCTTTGGTATCAATACAGATTATTTTGTGCCAACGATATCTGCAATTCAACGTCCTTTAGAACACTTACAAAATCCTTTAATTTTTATTTAAAATAAAGACAAGTGTAGCTTTATTGACTAGCTTTCAACACAATGTATGTGTTAACTTGATAATCATTTGGGCATAAACTGTAAAGAAAACATACTAAATGAAAGTCTAAATTCAATATGATAGTTAAAAACTGGCACCAAAGAATTATCCAAGAAATCAACATGATTAGAGATACACAAATGATAGAAACCCTGTTTTACACGTTTACTTAAGCATTTTGCATAAAGCATACACTTCACAGATGCTATTCCCAAGTGACATAAGCACACCAATTAAGCTATGATACGCAAAAAATAGGACATAGTCATCCTTAAGCCTGTGCCATATGTACACCCTTGAATTTTTACCATGCATTATAGCCTGTATTCTTAAATCTACCTCTACACCATTACAAAGGAAATATATATGTCTGCTGTAAAACCTTAGAAATTCATTCAGTTTCAAGACCAGGTCTGTAACGGGATGCACAATAAATGTTCTGCAAATCCACCTCTTTCCATAAGAAGTTCAAATAAGAAGTTTCCTCTGTCTCATTAAATTAGGAAATAGCTTGTGAATGCTTGGCTCTGAAAGGTTTATTACTCACAACTTTATTGATTAATAGTAGCACACTGGATTTTTTTTTTAAATTTACAAGCTAGTAATTCAATTCTTAACCTATTAAACAATGCTACAAGAGTCTAACAGATGTTATAATAAGTCCCTGGGACAAAAGCAGAAGGAAGAAGGTTGGCCACTGTCATTTAATTTTTCCTCTGGGTATTTTCCTTGATTACTGGCACACTCAGAGCAACAGAAATCTCTGGTTAATCACCAGCTGAGATTTCTACTACTCTGTTCTCATAAATTTGGGAATTTATCAACCCATTTACCCAATTAGTTCATTCATTTCCGCCCCCCCCGGCCTTAGTTTCAAGTAAAGGAATCTCCTCTCCTCTGCCTATCTGCTTTTCTGCTAATGCTTTGAGAAGATCTAGCCATACTAGATGTCAAAAGCCTAATTTACAACTTTTTGGGAGAGGCTGAGGAATAAGAATATAAACTTCCATTTCCAGTTCTAACAATATATTCATAATTTAGAGGCCTGCTTGACTTGCTTATACATTTCAGGCTTACTTCATCACAGGTTTTGTGCTGATTAACATCAAATTCTACCACACAAATAATATTTTAAAAGGTAATTAAATGCCTCCAATGGAAATGTAATCAATCCTACTACTAAAATAATAATTAAACAAGACAGTAGTATCAACATACTGCAAAACATTAATAGAAGTGTGTTCCAGTGCACTCAAGGAGAGAATCTCTCAATTTTGACAGTCTTAGAAGCTGTCCCAAAGGAAAATGAGGGATTAGGTCTTTGATGTCATGAGGTCATTTTGCTGGTATTTTAAGCATATCAGGCCCATACTGATCATAATATCCCCAAAGCTCAGGTCTGATCATGTCTTCCTATAAACTAAGCTTTCATGAAAGTTGAAAATGGGCTTCCTATGGTCGTGAAGGAAAGATAAGGATCTCCATATTGAGATCCTTAAGTCAGATTTTGGGTAGGCCAAAGTCTTAGAGACAGAAGTCTCCTTAAGAGTCATTTACTGATCACGTCTCTTCACACCTTGCATAAAAACATGACTTGCTCCACTGACCACACCTGAACTTGGCTTTTGTTGATGTGAGTTGCTTTATTACTAGAAAGACCAAAGCGATCATTGCAAAAGCTAGAAAGACATTTTTCTGAGATTATAGAGGTACAGCACCAGTTCATAAGTTACTGTTTTACAGTCTTAGAAATGACTAAAACCTTGTAATAAACAAAACAAACCTTATGTACAAAAGTGTAATACACTTTTGTAGCAATTTTAAGATTAGAAAGAAGCCCTTACTGATTTATTTAAAACAAATACACTTCTAAAGAATATTAAATAGCAGAATTAAATCTTAATTAAAAATTTATGTTGCTAAATGAAGCGCTAAGACTCCAGGGAATTTCAAACCTCGAGTTTTCTTTAGTTGTACCAGTTAAGGTTCAATGAAGCTGAACCACACTTAACCGATGCCCTATACACTCAATATTTGGCAAACAATGTCTCAATACAAAAATCAGAAGAACGACCTGCTTTACTACCTAACCGTACTACTAAAAACCTGAGGACCTGCCACCTGCATGAAGCATCTGTAGTGCCCTTTGCCACACTCCCTTGCCATGGGCTGGGGCAGCAAGGCTGTTACAAAATATAACTTATCAGCCTGCTTCACAGGAAGCATTTGTTAAAGAAAACAAACAAAATCACAAACATAAGCTGACGACTACCCACACAGCTTGAGTTGCAGATTTATTTTTTATTTTTTTTTTAAATCTAGAATTTCTGAAGAGCCCACAGAGACATCTTGTGCCTGGATAATATATAGCAAGTCATCAGTACAAAAGAAGAGCCAGGAACCTTATTCCTCTCGCTCTGGTCCCCTTGGGGCAGCAGGAACACAGGCAGCTGGTGCTTGCCAGCTTTACTGCTTCTGAGTGGAGAGTCCATAGCTCTCCCTTTTCTTTAGGTGGACCAAGGCAGGGTATGAGAAGCTCCTTCTATCATACAGTCCAAACAGTCTAGTCCTTTTTCATTCAGTCTATTGAACTGAATATTTTTAGTCTTATTTTCTTCAAAAAATGCTTCAAATAATAGCTTTCCATAGGTATTGCATATTGAATTAAGCATTACTGTTACATGCTGGTAACTGCATTGAAACAAGGAAGTCTTTGGGGTTTGGAAGCCAAACACTCAGGATTCCTATTTGTGCTGTTCTTTCAGCAGGAATTCCTGGCTTTAGTTTACAAAAAAAAACACACACACACCACACCACACACACCAGGAGTTAAACTGCATGCCAGTACTTGAGACACAGTTTAAATATTTGAGTCAGTGACAGTGAGATGAAGTACAAGTGTTCTGAGCTAGCTGGAGCACCCTGACAGTGGTTTAGCCCTAGGCAAAAAGAGGGGCTGTAGGCTACTTCAGAGGACAAAGACTGAGATTGCTCCCTGTTAAACTAATTCCTCGGAGATGAAAAAGATCTCCTCTTTGCTCATGCTAGATATCTGTCTCCCACTCAAAACAGGTATATGATAATAAAAAGGTTTCAGATAGTGTTATAGTGGGAATTCAGGCCCAAATTATGCTCTCACTTATTTTTCAGCACATCCTCAGAAGACCTCTTGATTCCAGCAGAGTAAATGAGAGCATTTGTGAGTGCAAGATACTCAAAGCTGTAATGTTGGCATCATATTATGTGTTAGGGGATATTGAAGCGGGAGGGTTTGTAGGGAGAGGTGTGCAGTGCAACTGCTCTGAGACTGCTCCACTCCAATAGACCTTGTGCCTGCAACACTGCATAGACTAGAGAGGAGGAATTAGCCTCAAGGGCACAACATCTGCCTGCTGACATGACCTGCAGCAAAAGCAGCCTTACAGCAGTGAGAGCAGCTGGTGCTCTCAGAAGACTGGCTATACGCAGGAACTAGGCAGATATTGGTTCTTAGAGGGCCTTCTGAAGTGTAGCTTCACCTACATCTCTGCTGATGCCATTCGTAAAGATGATCCATACAGTTTGTCACTTGCTTAACCACAACTCTGAAGAACTGACCAGTATAAACCCAGTATGCGTCTGTGTGCGTCATTAACCCAGTACAGCAACCACCATCCCACAACCTCCCTTATGTCATGGCAATACCGTGCAAAGGCTTAAAGGAGCTATTTTTGCACCCAGTGTTCCTGCTACGCAGGATGATAATTAAGAGAGGCATCACTGGACTCAGAGGAAATGTGTGAGAGATTCTGGAAGAGCAGCCCTGAAGCTATACTAGCAGTGAAAATGAAGTTGTTACTCAGAGCCAAAAACCAGAGGTCATGAAAGGCAAGGCTGGCACAAGATTTTCCTTATCCCCACTTTTGTCACAGGAGGTTTTTTAAGATTATCACTTCTCAAAGGCACATTAAGCTTTCAGAGTTGAGGAATGACAACAGCTGATTTTTAAGATGGACATATGAAGTAACTAATGCTGTTTGGATAAGAATATGCCCCATGAACTGTTTCTCTCTTCTGAAAAAGAAAAATATCAAACCCTTGGCTGAGTGGCATGTGACAATTTCAGAATGGCGCTTGATCTGCCAGGTGATAAGTAGATGACTTGCTTGAGAAGAAAAAGAGTAGGGGAGATGCTGGGTAACAGTGTCTGAAAGTTCTAGCTAGGGAACATGTGAAATTGCCACTGGCATCACAAGAATATTAACTGTTACTGGGTGAAAAAAAATGCTGGAAAATGCTTGTGTGGATGGCAATTTTTGGACAGAGAAAGACTGAGGTTTAATTGCCTGCTCTGTTATAGTCTTCCTTGTAAGCCCTTGGAAAAGTCAATCTTTACATTTTAGTTCCCGACCTCTCTGGAACAGAAAAAGGAGTTTTACCTTTCTCTGATGTAACTAAGAACTTTGAGGGGGGAACTGACTACTAGTCAGAGAAGAGGTTAAACAAGTCTGCCCCTTTGATTAACTCAGACTTGATTTCTGCATGCCACATGCTACACTTGCTGCAGAAATGCACCATCAGATATGACCACCCTTGTTCTCAGGTTCTGCTTGGCACCTTACATAGCAGCTGAAAAATTGGGATTAATCAGCTCCTCGAGGTATCTCCTTGGTTAACACACAGGTATTTTTCTCTCTGCTGGAAGGAGGAAACACCCAACAACAAGGATTCATACCCGAGATATCTCTACATCCCAGTTGGCTACACCAGCAACCAGGTACCATTTAGACAGAGCAATCATTAAAAGCCTCAGGTGGTATAAAATAGTGCAGAACACACCACTGTCCTGCTCCCTGGAAGTGCAGAAATACTGCTCAAAAACAACCCTCAACATCAGCACTATTTCTCAACCAGCTCCCCTTATGTCAGTTGAGAGCACATATTTTGGTCGAATGTCTAAGACCATTAATTTCCCTTTGAGAAAGGAGACAGCTATATTCTTTTGATATATGCATCTTCATTCAGACTGCTTTTGTTTACATGCTTTCCCCCCACTTTGGGTAATGTTTTTCTCTATCCTTAATGGATACTCACAACAGAAAATTATGTCTCCTGTCAGCAGGTAAATCAGGTGCTGATGAGGATTGTGACAGTCAGGTTGGGCTCTCAAATATATTTTCCTTTTCAGCAAAAGGTATTCATTACTAACCATTAAAAAAAAACCTGTATAATAGTCAAATAGGCACAAAAGGAAAAGTACCTAGCTTTAAAACTCAATTCTTTCCACATTCACATTGTATTTACACAAATACATTTTACTAGGCCTGATTTTCCCCTACTTTATTTCTATGTCTGGTATAGCGATTTCAACAAAGGTAATACAGATAGACAGTAAAAATCTTATTCTGGTTCATTCACATTTTACATGGGGGAAAATTGCTATCCTGGCTACAATGCTGTGGACTTTATCTACATTGGCATTATTACTGACGTACAAAACAGAAATCTATAGAGATTACACTAATGTAAAGTTTGTATAAGGTCAAAAACAAGCCGTTTATTGGTGGAGAAATTTAGAGATGTTTTGTTCCTTAAGGGTTGATAACAACAATCTGCTCATTATTTCCAGCAGCTTTTCACTTTCAAACTATGGTTCCTTTGCATACAAACCAAAAAGAGAATGGAACATTTCAGCTTTGCTACTCATACAGTCCCCTGCTTTCTTTATATAAATCAGCTTCACAGAACCAAGTTAAAGAACAAACCACTAAAGAATAAATCATTTTGTAAAGGATGAAGTATTTCATAGAGGATGAAGGACAGAAAAATGAGATTTTCTTCAGAAAGCTACTGGAGATGTTGCAGATAACATTTGTTAGAGGAGAACACTAACAAACATTTGTTAGAGGAGAACGCTAACAAAAGTATTGTTTTTAAGCAAACAGTTCATTATATTGATGTGATTTCTCTCTCATAGATCTCATTCCACTCTTGCAAGGTCTAACTCACATGATCTTGATGAGTCTACTAGAAGGTTGACAGTTAACAGAATAAGCAGCATAAAACATCTTACTGACTTTCAAAAAAAAAAAAAAAATCACTACAAGATTGGCTAAATAATCCATATGCATGCCTGGAACGGTGCTTATTTTCAACTTGCTCACTTATACAAAAGCACCTCTGAGCTCTCCCAGTTTGTCTGATACCTATCTCTTTATGACCACACTGGCTGATGTCACACACATTAGAACTTGTATGAAGTGCTGCTATCTAACAAACAAAACACACCACACATCCAAAACCACATAGTTCTGAAGAGAGAAAGAAGTTATTTTGTGACAGGCTTCAGTCTCCTATAGAAGCCAAATTTAAGAGTATTGCTCTGTTAAAACCTCAGTGCTCTGCTTTTCTGCTAACAATGGTATTAGTGTCTCTATGCCAAGTGTTTAGAGAAGACGTTGCAATTCACCAAGCTCACGTATCTCATACATCATTGCAAAGGATTAAAGAGGATCAAAACAGTGTTTGGGTCAGCTGGTAATTTACCTTGGCATAAATGAATCGAAGGCAGTTTTCTCACCTCTTTTGTCTTCTTTAGTACACACACTCGTTTTGTAGCTCCCTGGCGATGCCCTACAGCTTCCACTCCGAGTGGAGACATGCCAAATCCTATAAATATTTAGGAAAAAAAATGATTGTACTAACAAAACTAGACAGCTGGATAAAGGTAGGTTCCCCCAGCAGCCCTTCACGATTCTTGCTCCATACCCAAAATTCCCAACAGTTCATGCCATAGGACCTCTTTGAAAGACATAGAGGGCTATAAGACCAAAGCAGATCCATCTGACAAAGACATACCTTCTGCAGAACCCATAGCCATGTCCACTTCCACCTCATCTCTTGGTTAGCAGTAACTGTGCATTATCAACATTATACAGAATTATGTTAGAAAATGTTTTAATAAATATATAGTATTAAAGAGCCTTGTTCCTTCACTTGAACACAGGCTTTCTCATCATAAAATACATGCCATGTGGCTTGTTCAGAAAATGGCCTCTTCTGCTACTTGCACACAGCTGTAACCACTTCTTCACCTGCATTAACTCTGGAGGGGTCTTTCTCCTCCCTGCCTTGTAATATGCCTCCCAGCATCCCATTTTCTTATTATTCCAAACTCCCAGCACCTGTGCTGCATTTCAGACTATGCAAACGAGCCACAATAGGGCTGAACTGACATTAAGTGCATCCATATGGGCACAAAGTCCAATTCAATCGCCTAACGTGACATGTTTGGCAGAGCAAGAGCCTTCCCTTTATTTCCTTTTGTTAACAGTCATCTACTCCCATACACCAACTTTGATAATAATAAGGGACCTTAATTGTAGACATTATATCGTCCGTAAGAAATGGTCCCATAAAATTCAGGGAAATTGGCAGATATTAAATTAGCAGACATTCTTGTTTATTCTGTGAACCATATGTTCGAAGCCATAGCCGACTGTAATATTTTGATGGTCAATGTGTGCTTCTCTATTACTTTCTCTCTATTACACATTGAACAAAATGCTAGAAAGTGCAGACATCAGGGGAAGAAATTCTAGTTCCACTACTCTGACTAAAGCTGTCTGCAATTGAGAGCTATGATGGGTAATCTATAAAATAATTTCAACAATCCCAAGATAAAAGAACTTCATTCTTCATGAAACTCACTAGTACGAGCGCATAGGAAGAGAATTTAGTCAAGAGTGGAAGTTAGTCCACAGGGAAAAATTTGATGTTTTCGCAGTATAAGACACACAATTTTATGAGGCACAGATCAACAGCTTAGGAAATTGCTATGTGAGAATCTAAAAAGTTTAAACCAGGATCAAAGTTTCAGTAACAACATAAAGCTTGGTCTACCAGCAAAGACACTGTCTTTTTTTGTAAAGGTTTACAAAAGTTTTACAAAATGTTATGGCTCAAATCCTTTAACTTGATATATTTAGAACAAAATATGTTTTCAAGTCATTCTACAGACAAGTTCAGATTTTACATTCTATTCTATCAAGCACATGCAGAAATTCAGAATGAAATCCTTCATCCCTAGTAACTTCTTGGAGCAGCGAACTTTCAACACCTTTCCACCATTTCATATTGAGGAAGTATCTCAATGTATATTAGGAATAAGCCTCTATTAAATCAGACATTTTCTACTGGGAGGCTGGGGAAAGGAAATCACCAAACCCCGGGCAAGTAATCACAGACACATTTGCCGTGTTCTAAACAGGCATTTTCCTAGACTGAAAAAAATTCATAATTATGATATTAGATTATCCTAAATTTATTCCACCTTTGCAATCAATATAGAATTAATTGTTCCCTATTTTTATCTCTTTCCTGAAGAGAGGAAATTATTGTGTGATACATATTAAGAGAAAGAAATGAAGCAGATCCCAGTATAGCAGTTAAAGAAAAAAGTGCTTTATGATATGCTGGGACAGCAAATAGGGGCAGTTGTAGAAATGTTGTGTACCTGTTGCCAGAACCTTAATGTTCAATAATTTCCTCTGCTGGTAAAATGTTTTTTCCTTTCATATTATGATTTTCTCCAGTGTGCCTTACCATTTTCTAGCAATGAATAGTGTGTGCTATGCAATTTACCATGCTCTGCATCTTCAAGACATTTGTGCGTCTTCTCTCTCTCAGATAAATCACTTGGTGTGCTTGCTATTTAGTCCATGCACATAATATTTCATTTTTATGATACCAAATTATATTACGACCTCAAGGGATGAGATGCATTAAATTCCATGATAGCTAAAACATTTTTTTACTGGAGGCCACTGCTATAATATACATACCAAGCATATGAATTTCAGGCAGAAAGCTTCATCTCAGCAAATGGGTTATAACCTCCACTACCTACTTACTAGTGTCATAAGGTATCACTGACCCACAGGGACACAAAAGGGAAGCCCAGGAAGACTCAGGTATATGGCTGTTTATTCCGGCTAATACTTCGTTCATTTCTGTTTTAATTTCTACCTAGAATAGCTGTATAAATCCAATTTGTGGTACACTTTGTAATGTTTCATATCTACTAAGTCCTTTTGCTGAAACCATGGAAAGAAAAATACAGACATACATACAGAACCACTTCAGTATACTTCCCAGATAAGCATGAACAGATATGGTGGCAGATAATTACATTATATGGCAGGGATTGCTAGTAGGATGAACACTCTGAAAGTGTTCTTTTGTCTTTTAAGATATTTCTTGGTCTGCCAAAGTGTTACTTGCTATCATTTAAACAAAATGAATATTGTTACTGTGGTTGGTGAAAAGTGGCTGCATGGTTTCTGCAGGAGAATGGGGACAGATGCCATTAAGTGAATAAAGGAGTCATTCTAGTCACCAAAGAGCAATTCTGGCCACACTTGCATAGCCATAGAAGACATGTAACACTGGAAAGGCTGAAGCTGCATTTTGTCCCTCAGGTGGATGGTAGTGGTTGGTTACCACTTGCATCACCTTCTTGACTCTTGGCATCACAAACTTAGAATCACACAAGATTTCTCAGCAAGGGTGTGCAGAGGGTGCAGTGGCATCCCCTGACACATTAGCTCTTCCACAACTCTATTCTGCACAACTCTGAATCAAAATAGTTTCAGAGGTTTACTCAGAGTTGAGCTGGACTTTTCCTCTGAAAACATCTCCAGAACCATGCATGCAAGTCACCTATGTGTATATGCCAACATCTGCGTTGATGCTTGGCAAGGCATTTGTGTATAGGCACTTGGCAATGAGTTTGTATGTCTAGATAAAAACACTGCTGTGTGGAGATACTCAGGCTAGCTCTGAATGAGTTATGGAACATCTACATGGTGTTCCACGGTGTCAGACCCAGGTACTAGCCCAAGGTGCAGAGGGTGTATAAGGAGGCTTGCAGGCTGAGCTAATACTACATGCTGTTAGACTTGGGTAGGCTGTTTTCAGCCTTGGGAGCTCCGTAGAGGGTTGCATTGCACTGCAGCCTTCTGCGGGCAAAGACACACAGAGAAGAATCAGAACGTTAGTGCAAGTTATTCATTTTAACTCTGCTTATTTTTGGAAGGGTTTCTTTTTTTTAACAGCAAAGAACACTTGTCTGTTGCTCTAAATTGGGAACTAATGCTAAGTGGAATGAGCGAAGTGAGAAAGTTTAGTGCTGGATATTTTAACCATGGCTTCTCAGAAACACTTTGCTTTGATTGAATATAACAAAATAAACAGCTACACTCCCAGAGAACTTCGTGTGGGATGTATAAACAAGCCTTGTCAATCCATGCTCAAAGCAAAGGCAAAGCCAGTAACAGCACAGAATTTTCCAGGAATTTTGCATTATCCTCTTCTCTGCCACCTGCTTGCTTATTAGATATCGGTATTATCAGTGTAGATACCTACAGCGAAGCGGCCCAGCTCCGGGGGCAGCAGATGCAAGCTGAATCACCCAGCTGAGGGTCTGGCAAACTCTAACTCACTTGCACGGTCAGCCTGGCCAGAACAGAGCAGCCCAGGAGAGGTTTTAACTTTGTTCTAAGACTAAAGACCAGATAAAGCCCATTTCGGAGGTGCCAGAAGGCTGCTCCCACTTCATTCCTGGTGCTGCTGGCCTGAACTAAGCTCTGAGCAGGCAGACCTGAACCGTGCAGCGGGCAGCCGGTACTAGTGCAGCACTAGGTGAGGCTGGGCCTCCTTCCCCACACGTTTCCATGGTCTCCCCACTCCCACCTGCTTCCTTGGGCAGCCTTTCTGCTCAGCTCTGGGCAGCCCACATTTTGGTATGGGCTGGGAGAGGAAGAGTTATAAAAGAGGAATGACAAGCACTGAACCTAACAGAAACATAAAGCTTACGGGGACATTTGTTCCTGGCCAAAGTCTTTCCCTGTACAGGGCAAGAACCAATTCAACAGCAGGTTCTATTTAGCAGACGGAGGAATCCAGCACTTGCATTCCACATCTGAGTCTCTGCAGTCAAACATTAAAAATGATTCAAGGCAGAGATGCCACAGGATTTCAGTACTGGCAAAACCTCTTCAGCTGCTCATAATTCAGATATATTTTTGAATTCCTAAGCAGTGCAGGAAGCAGCAGTAAAGCTTATAGTTTATGCCTGGCCCAGTTACAAATGGAGACAAGCTATTACTTTTTCTTTCCAAGAATTCATTCAGTTGAATCCAGTTTTGAAAGCTTTGGAGAATAATTTGGAATATAAGAAATTTTAGCTTCCTTCCGTGCCTTCACACTTCCTTGACATGGCTCTATTTATCTGCACGTTGCCAGTGATTTGGAGACTATAAATTCAAGCAGAACTAATAGCAAAACAGCTTCTTTTGATTACCTTGTGAAGGTGTAGCTTGTGTAAGCAAATGTCTGGCAACTGTTCCCACGTCTGTGAAGCTCTTACAGACACTTACTTGAAGTGGAAGTATTTTTAGTATAATTGCCATTAAATGAATTATAGAAAGCCAATATAATTTAATTATAGGTGAAAAATATTGCTACTTTACATCATTAAAATGATTTTAGAACTGCCGCAATCACATTTTTTCCTATAAATTGTCTGTCAATATATTTGAAATTCATAAAAATAGGCAAGTTTCACAGAACACTTGAAATACGGTTTATGTGCAGCCAGAGACATTTTATATGCTGCAGTATGTGCTTCTCATTCTTCAGTGTGTGCTCATCATACCATATATAACACATATTGGGAGTACAGCACTTTTTTGAATTTACCGCAATGTCATTTTCCACTGACATTGTGTCAGATATTCAGCTCTTTCAGCCTCTGTCTGTCCAGACTCAGTGCATCTGTGGCGTTACCTGTGAAAGGACAGCATGAAGTTTTGCTGGGAGATGCAATCTCCAGCAGTCGCTCGCCTTGTTTTCCCCATCACAACAAGTGATTCATGTTCTTCAGGGCAGGCACAGCCACATCTCCATCCACAGCCGGTCCTGGCCTTCCCACTCACCACCTGCTTGCTTGGTAGGGACCACAGCAGCTGTGAGGAACTTGCCGTCTCGCATGGGCTGTCCCTTGCATTGAAGCTCACCAGCACAGGACGGGTTGAGTATTTCTCTCTTCTACCTTCCATCCCTGTGGAGTTGCAAGTTCTCCTTGCACCCAGTATGATTAATTAGCAGCCCAGTGAGTCTGCAACTCTGTACGCCTATGACAGATGGTGGGGCTCTCAGGAGCAAGTGAAGAGGACTTTGCTTCCTGTTTATTACTGGGAACACCAGTGCCAGCTCATTCGCAGACATCCGCTAATGTTGAGAGGACCGTGTGTGGCTGCTGCCGCGGGGCCGCTCCCTGGCCCTGGCTCGGGGCCGCACACAGACCTCTCGTGCCGCCCTCGCAGATGTCCCCTCTCTTCCACAAACGACAGGGTGGGAGGGATGAACAGCAGAGAGCAGGGGAGGATGAGACCTTCAGCAAAACCAGGCCCCTTCTGAATGATGTGGGGAAAGAGGTGGCAGTGCAAAAACCTTATAATCTAATGTCTACTGATTTCTGTCATCCAAGATGACCCATAATTCTGTTTACAGACCACACAGAACTTATTTTCTTCAGTATTTTTAGATTGGTCATGAACTATTGGCTCAATACGTTGACAGTTAAATTTATAGGCAAGAAGGGAGGAGGGGAAAGTCCTCCCGGAGCACTAATGAGTGCTGGGAGGCATCAGGATTTTGATGAGTGGCCGGTCATTGGTCTTGCTGTGCTGGCAAAGGGCAATCTCAACAAACAAGCATCAACCGATTCACAGCACTAAACACAGCAAGAAAAAGAAATCTGCCCGTGCTATTTTGCAGAAGAAAATGCACAAAACAATGAACTTTAATAACAGCCCGATCCTGGTGGCTGAGTTTGCATTAGTGCTCTGTTTCAGTGGGGAGCAATCTTCATCTCGCCTGAGCGGTGAATGGAAGAGGAATGATTGACTACTGGCATTGCTTATGTAAATGACTAGCAAAGACTATAAAGATGTAAAGATGAAAGAGAACAGCAGGTAAAGGAAGGCCCAAGCCAGATTCACAGAACAAGCAGTTAAAAAAATCACTAAAAGGAAAAACTCTTTTTTTTCCCCAAAAAACCTCTTTCTTTTCTCTCTTAATAATTTCTTTTTGGGCTCCACAGAGATTCTATTATTAACCTTCTCTGGTGACAAATTAAAATAATTTCTTGTTTGCTATTCTTTTGTTTCAGATAATATCCTCTAATTCGTTGTTTTACTGAGCAATGGATTTTATTTAACTCGCTTGCCAGCATTTGAATTTTACAGTTAGGCAAAAAAAAATCCATCATTTCTATAAGATCATGAGGTATTTAAGGTTAAGCTGTCCTAGTCTTAAGGTGCAGCCCATCTTGAGCAGAGAGCTCCTTTGTAATGCTTAGTCCCTGTGAAGAGCAGTGAAAATCTTGCTCTTCTGTACAGAACTGGATCCACCCTTTCTTAACAAAACTTCCAAGTCATGAGTGGTGCCATTCTACACCAAAGAACCTGGTTCATCCTGTCTAGTAGCAGATGAGTAGCAGATGAACTTTTGTAGCCCTTGCAGAATAAACTGTTGTGCAAAACGTCACAGTCATGGTGAAAAAAAGAAGAGCAAAGGAGAAGTTACAGCACAATAGGGCATTACTCCAGTTTACTGTAATTCATATATGATATGAATAATACAAAAGGCTCCATCCTTATGCCTTAGTGGAGTTTGCTATTTTAAAAGTTGGGATGTGCTTCCAGCGCATCTTATTAGTGAGGCTGCATTGTGTAAAGTTTGGAGGCATTTTAATAGCAGGTCTAGCTGCTGTTTCCCATGTAAATGAATGTAGAGAGAAGGGAGTTTGTAGCATATGCCACCACCATGGACAGTGACAATGTTGTTTGTGAGCCTGCTGTAATGGAAATATCAAGTCCATGGATAAGCACTGTACATGTGCATAAAAGACAGCAATATACCGTATTACATCAAGAATTACAATAAGTTTCTTGGGTTCAAATACATCTCCGTCTTTATTGTATGGGAGCAGCAGCAAGAGATGACTGGCGTTTATGCAATGTGCAATATAATCTGATAAGAAGGGACATTTGTCCCTCATTATTACTGGCAGCCAGTCAAGCTTTGCAAATGCCAGTTTAAACATTTGTTAAAGAGATCCTGCTCAAAACATACAGGCAAAGCGCAAGTGTTTGGAGCTATCAGAAGCAGTGGCCCACCCGTGACTAGATAATCAGTAGAATTAAACATAAAGGAAGCCAAAACGTTACAGTAGTCACAGAGCTACTAAACCACTGGTGACCACATCCTCGGCTCTTGCACATTTGTGTTGCTAGTTTGAAGCAGTCACATGCAGGGAAGATGTATTGATGCTGATGAGCAAAGACCCTGATTCTGTGTTAACCCTTTGAATAAGCAGTGTGAACCCCTGCTAGACCAAAGGGGTCTGCTTTTTCACTTTTTCACTATCTCTGTTCACTATAAATAAACTTTACATCTACTTGGCCCTAAACATACATAGGATGGTTAGGCTTGGCTTAAACATACACAGGATGAATCCAGATTCCAGTGATTTAGGTACCTCAGGATGAAAATGGAAAATACACTAGATGTCTAACAAACATTGAAAAACTGACCCTATACTTTGTAAAACAAGGAATTACTTTAAATACATGAAGGTACCATTCTCAAGAGTATCTCTAAGTCTCTTTTCGAAGGTGATTTAAGCACTTAGAAAGTTTTTACTATGTTTTTTTAATAGATAGTAAATGCAGATGCTCATTCCTGACTTTCAATTACCAGACCTAAACCACATCACAAATGACAAGCTGTAGACTAAAGCCCTACAAGCATTTGAATTCTACCCTGTACTTAAAGAAAGGAATAAGATCTTTGCAGCTAAACTTACAGAGAAATCCTTTTTGATGTGATAAAGCTGTGCATCAGAAAAAATGGCGTATCCAGAATAAGAACTTTCCTGTCCAGCTTGTTGTTAAAATAATCATAAAAAAAATCCTAGATATGTTATGTTTTTCAGAAAAGTTGCACATGCACTTGAGACATCAGGTAGACAAAATTAGAAAATGTGTAATGAACCATTTATTATTAGATGACAGGTTAGCTTGAGAGGCTCTGCTAAAAATGTGTTTAGATAACTTATTTTGCTTGTCTTGGTTGCAACACAAGGCTAGACTACAGCAGGTAAATATTCAACACAATGTACATGCACCAAACTCTGCTCGGTATGCCTGTCATTCTTCTAATGAGCCCAGCAATGTATTCATCTTCACCTTAAAGATTCAGCTCATTGTCTCTCAGCTAACTCTGGAATATACTGGAACAAAATCATCTTTGTTGTTACAAGCAAACTTTGGAACTGTTGCCTCTCATTATGTGCTTTCCATACAGGGAAAGAATATTTATCCAGCACCAGTTCCTTCAATATAGTCCATTTGCTTCACAAGCTTTGAAAGGATGAGTGAGAGAGACAGTCTGAAAAAAAGATGTTTGCTTTCAAAGCAGGGGATTTGAATGGTTAAATGCAGTGGAAAGGGCTTACAATAGAATTAGCTGGCTGCTCAGTATCTCAGTACTAATTACTTGAATTTCTGATCTCCCTAGTAGTAGAGAGACGAGTACTGTAATGACAAAAATACACGTGGCATGCAGTGTGACTCCCAACTAAAGGTCAGAATTTGCTATCAGGTGCCTCAGCAGTGCCAAAGCTCCGATTTGCACCCTCAGAAAGAGAGGTTCACACAAGGCAATGCTTGTGTGGGTTCACACTTAAGAGATGCCCTGTCATCCCCATATATCAATTGCACATGCCAGTCACACAACGGGGAGACCATCAACTATCTCCATTTGACCGAGCTTGTGCAAGGGTGCTGGGGCTTTATGATTATGTTGTGAAGGTGATGACCCGTAATGGAACTGCTGCTTGCAGAAGCAGCTCTCTGTTGTGGATTAGTCGGATCTAAGCACAGTAGATAGCATGAAAGTGAAGGAAGTCTTTGTAAGAAATAAGTCTTGGCGCCAGGAACTAACCCAAAGTCTCATCAGCCATGACCGTGGGAATCCCTTGTGCAAGACTGCAGCTCCAGCATGCACGTTCACAGAGAAAACGCATCGATAAAACTGCAAGTCAGCCCAAGTCTCTAAAGCAGTAACACAGTAGTTCTAATAAACAGTAATTAAGGGCAGGGGTGAGGAGGGACAGAAAGAGCTCAGATTTTGCTCCAGAGAAAAGGAAAGGACAATAACATCATTTTTAAAGCAGATATATTAACATGATACCTGCTCTGGCTTTGTACCAAGCTGCTAGCAGAAATATTTACAAGAAACAAGTCATTTTAATTAGGTCTCCCTGGACTCATGAGCATGTGGGTCCTGGGTGGGGAGGAACAGAGAGAAATAAATATATATAAACCTAAATGAAGAGCAAGCTGGTCTTGTTGCAAACTATCTCGGCTCTGTCAGCAATCACTTCCAACAATACAAGTCCACAGTGACCTCTGTTGTTCCTTTCATATTGGAGATTAAAAGATGAAGCACTCAGACTGCTGCTGGTGAACGTGCTGTGAACTGGGAAATCAATGACTCCATCAGACAAGTCTCTGTGCAAAAAGGGTTATCAGACATGAGATAATTAATTTTAATTCAACTCTTAAAAAATAGATAGTGCAAAAAAGAAAAAAAATCCTTTGATGATAAACATGAAGCAAACATTTTTAAAAGTTAGCATTTCCTTCATGACACCCTATGCCTCTCATTTTAGAATAAAACTTGAAATATGCTTTTTTTTTCCATGCCTTTTCTCTCAATGTATCCATGTGCTTCTTTAGTGCACGCAATGTCCTCCTGACGAAAAATTTGAAGTAGCTCCCTGCCTACTCTGATGTTCTGCAGATTCTCAAGGATAACTATCTCTAACATCACTAAATCACAGAAAGCCAGTGAGCAGTGGCTCTTCAGCGACAGCGTCCATCCAGAAAGGCAGCTTCTCAGGATGGTAAAGAATTAGAACAGGGCTGCCCCCAAGTCACTTCTGAAATGCTACGTAGCTACACAGTTCATCAATACCTGCAAGTTTTCATGTTATTTTAGCTGCTAAGTGCTAGGAAAACTTGCAGCCCAATGTTTACGGCAGATCTACATACACTGTTTTCTCTCTTCAAAGACATTTCAAAGATGGTGTAGCAGCTGAGTCACCCACATATTGAGTAAATAAGACAGAAAGCTGAAACCTTTCATCTCTGCACATCAGGCTGACTAGTCATACAGTGAATGCAACATGCAGAGGATGGATACTCATTTGCACAATGATCAGACTGCTCTCAGTCATGCTCTGCCTTCCTAGCCATTTGAGTTGGAGGAATGTTGTTCTCAGAAAGTAGCACCTCCTGCATTGCTAAGGTTTAAAAGTCAACAACATTTGAACCTGGAAGGGAACCAAAATCATTTCCATGCTATTGCCCTGGTCTCTCCAAGGGAGGCCTTTGCAGGCTTGTTTGCCTTCTACACTCCACCAAGCTGCTAAGTGGTGATAAGCAATTCAGCATGAAAACAAGCTCAAGGCAGCATTTATTTTTCCTTCATGTTTAACAATAACAAGCTGTATATTTATCCCTTTTTTGGAGAATAGTCTCCATTTGTGATTTAGGAACAGCAGCCAGGTTAACTGCACTGTACACTTTGCTGTTTGACCTTCTACTTTTATCTTCCATGGCCATTTCTACAATTACCCTGGAGAGCACAAATGTTTGAGTAGCTGATACACCATACAACTGGATAGAGAGGAACAAACAGCAGTCATCTTATCTAAACACTGAGAATAACTAAGCAATGAAAGAATTTACCAGCAATGCGCAGGCTGCATCTTATGCATCCTACATGGGTAGAGCACAATTTTGTTTTTACATAGAAACCTCTGTGAAGCTCATAAAGCATGAAAAAATGCCATAAATAAGCCACTGTACAAATGAATGCCATGCCAAACATAAACAGATCCTGAGACTAACTACCAGTGCTTTTCCTAGTGTTCATTTATATAGTAGAAAATCAGTTCTCCTTTATCATAAATTGTCTCAGCAGACAGCTCTTGTGCTCTCTGGAGCATCACACATGGAGGTATCAACTGACTCAGCAGATGCTGAGCCTATACTCAGCCTTAGGAGTTCAACCTGAGTGTATTTACCAGTTGATTTTTCCAGTATTCAAAGATTCTGATTTTTTTTTTTAATGTATGAGCTCACTATTTTTTTCCCATGATTTGTTTGCAGTTTCTGACATGATGCTGGTTGTCTAACCCCCCCTTTCTGGCACACAAACTGTTCTGTGAATATAAGGAGAGAAGTGGCGGAGCTCTGTGACTGATTATGTGAGATTGTCTGGCATCAACTATTGCTCAAATCCAGTTATATAAGAATCTGAAGTATTTAGAATATCTAAAAATAACCCCTCCTCCAGCTGGCTCCTCTCTGAACTATTATCATCTGGCATAATGATAACAAAGGCAGGGCAGAGACGGCTGCCAGCAACAGCTTTTGTGCTGGGGGAAGGCTACAGACACCTCCTGTCAGCATCACTGCGATACGGGGAGCAGGCCCACACTGCGAACCCACCAGGCTGGAGCTGGGTTCACACATGGATTGACAAAGCAAGTCATTTGGACCGAGTTTATGTGCACGTATGACAGTGACTCGCATTGCTCTTGGACTGGGAGACAAAACTTGAACTTGTCGCCTATAAGCCAACGTTGCAGCTTCTTTAGGAATGAATGCTGCTACACATAGAGCTTGAAGAAGTGACAATCAAAGGCACAGCAATCTCTGAGACAGTTAAAATTACAGAAACTTGCAGCCAAAATATCCTTGTTCAACGTTTCTCACCATAACTCCTGCTCGACCTTGACCTGCTTGGGTCCTGTTCCTACCTATGTCTGAGGAGAAGCTTTCCACTTCCTCACATGTTCCTCATTCTTTCATAGATGTTCCTCACTCCATAGAATCATAATGGTTGGAAAAGACCTTCAAGATCAAGTCCAACAGTAAGCCCATTACCATCACGCCTGTTAAACCATGTCCCTAAGTGTCTCATCTACATGTTTTTTTCTAGTCTCTAACATGAACCTCCCATGGCTCACCTTGAGGGGACTAGGTTTTGTTTGCCTAGGGACTGAACTCCCAACAAGAAAGTGGGCTAAAGCCACAGAATAAATTAATCTGCAGACTCTTCAGGAAATCTTTTCAAACTGAAAGTTCAGGAGCTCTCACTAGAAAGAGAATCAGCCCTGATGACCCAGCTGCCACTGGAAGCACAAGAGCTTCTTATGGGCAGATTTTGCCTTTTTTTTCCCCTCTCTCTCTCTCTGTCTCTCACTCATTTGTAAAGCTGGAAGTAGGATCTTTTAACCTTCAGATTCAAAATCCAGGCAGGTTCAGTTAACAGTTTTGCCCATGACCCATGCAATTCTAGATGAATATTTTCATGTTTCTGTTTCCCTAACCACTCTTTTGCCTGTAAAACCTAAGGAGAATGAGGTTTTTCCTTTATTCTACATTTTATGCAGCACCAAATACTACAGGGCAATTGATCTCAAGAGGAACTTCTAGGAACTAGTATTATACAAATCGAAAGGGTGGCAGATGGCTAATACTATTGATTCTGCAGCAAATGAGAAATTACATAGTGTCCTGAGCCAATTCATCAGTAATTCAGTACAGGGGAGTCTGCCCTAGTTCCTGTAATAGCTGCACAATGCAGCTACACTCCCAAGCCATCAGGAGCAATATTTGATGGAATATGTTTCGGAATTATATGCGGGGCAGGTGTAATGTGCACAACTGCACATTCACTGTCATGCAAGACCTAGCACAGGGCTTTACACGCAAAGATAATGCCTCCTATTTTAATTATTTGAGCTGTGAACAGGTCTATTGCATCACAATGAATTTCACCCTTGGCAATGACTGGGCAGCAAGGGACTCCTTGATTACTTAAATGATAGGAACTGAACAAGTACACTCAAAGGTAGGATATAAATGCATGTTCCTTTTGATAATAGATTTATTTATTGATGAAAGTCACCATGATATAGTGCCATATAAATTAGCCTCAATTCATTTTTGATTTCATCAGGTGTGCTCTTGGTATTTTTTCTTCTCTTATTACACTTTTCAAGGATTGTCAAATGATAAAAGGAATTTCAGTTCAAAGAATGTGAGAGGGTTCCTTTTAATAGACGTTTTAGGTTGGAATATCTACAGAAGTTGTGGGGTGAATCTCCTCAGATTGCTTTGAAATGATATGTTAGAAGCCAATTATTACATCAAAGTCAGCCTAAATCATCAAATATCCTCATTAGCCACCATTTTAGTTTTGTTTTTAATTTTCAAAAGTGGCAAAGGCTATTGTGAATGCAAGTTTTTCACTTAAACTCCAAAGCATCCCCAGCAGCAAATCAGAATATCTGGACATCCAAAGGGAGATGTGATGTGCAATTTCTTTCAAGGATTTTTCTGTGTGCCCAGGCCTCAGTTATGTAAGTAGCCTTTGGGGCAAATGCATTATCTTCTAACGCCTGAGATGCCATGAAATCAGGACTCCCAGATATGACATTATTCCCACCAATGTCCCAGTGCCGGACTGCATACCAATACTCATTGAAACTCATGCACGAGCCCTACTGCATATTTATATCATGGGTACTAAGTTTATTTACCCCTGCAAAAACTCAGATCCACACAGGTTAAATACTTTTGTGCTGGCATTTTGGAGCAAGGTGGATTTTAGTTGCTTTTACTAAAGTAAACGGGAGCCAAGCTTAAAAGTAGCCTCAGGAAACTCTCCCTCCCATGCACAAAAGCAGTGAGTGGTGGTTGCTCAGGAAGCCTCAGGGCTTTGCAGGTTGCTCACAAGGTGCTGTCCCTGTCCCAAGTCCACATCCCCATCGCTTTCTCCTCAGCACTGAGGCATCTAGCCCCCCCATTGCTGGTGCAGGAGCTTGTTTAAGGACTTGGACTGGTGGGTTGGTATCAGGGGAGCAGCTGGGACAGGAACAGAACAAGACTTGATGCAGCCCATGTCCACATGGTGTTTGGAGCCAACGCTGGAATGAAATGTCCCCCTAACTCTGGGAAGCTGCTCTGAAAATATATAGCAGAGGGTAAGCAGGAGCAGCACAGCTCCAAAGTGACAGCACAGCTCCAAACTGCTGCCCTTCCCCAGAGCAGGCCCTACATCTACAGCGTGGAGCTGTGCGCCAAGTTACAGGGCACGATGCTGCCCAGCCTGACTGTAGGTGCTGAGATGCCAACAGAACTGCTGCATCCAGAGAGCAAACTGAGAATGACAAGCAGCCTCCGATCTCCTGCGCTGAGCACCAGAAAAAAGACAGGGCTGAGGAGAACAAAATGATATTTCTCGCTCCTCCTTCTGAGGATTGCCAGGGGGACTCTTTGGGGCTGCAGTAGTAATGATGTATACAGTAAAACTGTTATCTCAATCAACTCGTTACAGTATATTACACATTCTTTAGTATTACTTTGATGTTTCTAAAAATACCATCATGAAGCTGAATAATCTGATTTGAAATTACAGCTTTTTTTTTTTGCCACAGAAATAAAATAAAAAAAAAAGAGAGACCTATGTCACTGACGTGTGTGAGAGAACACATGATCTGTTTTGATAACACATTGTATTTACAAAGTCTGTCCCCAGGCAGGCTGTGCTAAAATGCATTTGGAATGAGAAGGCATGTGGTCAGGCTAACAGGGAATAAGTCTGATACTTTTCTTCCTAGAGCAGAGAAAGGACAGAGCACAGAGGATGCAAAGCGTGCATCCAAACAGATCTCCTCAAAATTTAATTAGAGAGAATTATTCCTGTCCACCTAGGATAATTGCAACATTATTTTTTGATGGCTCTTAGCATCACATATGCTTGCAGATTAATAGTGTTTCTTCCATGTCTGCTTTTGATTTAATCAGGCCATCACTCATTACACTCATGCATGGCCGCTTCTACAAGAAAAGAATGCACAAAAAGCAATTTGCCTTTTAGCAAAACAGCCTTTGAGTTACATGTTGGAGGCATGCCGCTTAAAAGCCTTTTGTTTTCAGCTGCAGAAGTGCACTGAGCAATGCTCTTGCCAAGATCCACGGTAAATCTAAAAATACACATTGAGAGAAGCTTCCCCCGGCTGATTCCAGTGATTCTTTCCGGCCATAACAGCACTGAATCCCACAGACCTTCCTGACGCCTCCTTCAGTTGTGCAGTTAGACTCTCTCAAGACGTGGTCAATTGAATGTCCTGACACCTGATTATTTCTATGGTATAGCAGCACGATGAAAAAACACCTGGGAGCAGGTTTTTTTATGTAGTCCTCATTTAAAAACATATATGCATAAACCTCTGGATAATATTAAACAGTGCTCACAGTGGGATGAGCTTTGTGTTAAAGCTAGGTGTAGGTTTAGCAACCTTACCAAATCATATGCAATATTTAAATTTGAATTTAACGCTGAAGCCTTGACCATAAGGGAGCTGTTAATAAAGTTTTTTTTCTTTAGTACTAAGCTAAAGCTCCTGAGCAATCCTGGGTTTACTCTACCAAGTGACCAAGGAATTGACCTATTCACCAATCTCAACTCAGACTCAACAAGCAGATGTAGATCCAGCAGCCTCCTTATAAGCCAAGGAACCACCAAGTATTAACTTCCTTTGCTAGTTTTTCAAATGATAGACAGTGCAGTATTGGCACATACATGTAAATAAATCATCAGCAAGTTCAATTTTGCAACTGCTGGTGGATACAGCACGTCTGAGCCATCCACTCCACACTGTCTGTGCCTGGTATTTAATTGCAAAACTTTTTCCTTCCTCTCCCCTCCTCTTCCCCTTCCTCTCCCTTATTCTGCTGGAAGGTAATCCCTCTTAAATTAAGTATCAATGCCCAAAATACACATTTTTAATGCAATCTAGAGGCCATGATCATACCCTTAGAAACAAGCAATCTGTAGTGCAAAACGCTCTCAGTGTTTGAATGCTAATGCAGCAATTAATCATTTTGATATCCCTGCTCTCTCCCTTGCTCATTTTCTCTTGATTTTTTTGACATCGGAACCGACTCAGTATAACACCATACGGTTAAAAAATCATCTTTCAAGCAGCAACATTAAACACTTCACAGTGGAAAGCAAACAAATCAATACATATTATAGCATTCATGGTATAGCAAGCCCCGCAGTTACGGCTGCAGAAAGAGCTACGTGCCCCCTTTTCCTTCCCACGCAATCTCCCAAACCAACCAAATGCCAGCTTTTCTGCCCCAAAGTGGCACAGTGTGACTGAGCTGCCACAAGGCAGACCTGCCACGAGAGTGACAACCCTGTGGCACTTGCCCAGCGAGGTGGCTGCGTGGGTGCTGTGCTGGGTGCATCGCCTATGGGTGCACTTGCACGCGGGGCACCATCACACGTGGTCCATGTGCCCCCAAGTGACAGAGGGGCCACGTGGGTACAGGGCTAAGTGACTGTGTCCTGCCTTGGGGACCCTCAGCCAGCGAGGAAGAAATATTCCCACCTCAGGGCGCTGGGCACGCAGATACACACTGGGCAATTAGCACTCATTTCTGACACCAAGGGAGCCATTAATCAGCGGGGATTGCGAATGACACGCTGACACCAGAGGGTCACTTCGCTTTGCATGCCTTTTAGGCACACATGTATGATTAAAGCTGAGTGCTAAGGTCCTGAGGAATAAACTTCTCTCTTGATGCTGCTGATAAAGGCAGGAGTTTTCACTGAATCAGATTTTCGCGGGGGAGGAAGAGGAAAGGAGCAGTTTGTTTTTTTCCCCTGTGATTATGAAATGCAGGACCACTGGAGACGCACTGGAGATGCATCTCTCCAGGCCCCTGGAGCGCAGAGCTGTGCGGGCAGGGCAGCAAGCGCCCCGCGAACTCCCGCTGACGGAGATGATGCACTGTGATATCGATCCCGGCGTATCCAGGGGCTTCCATGCATATTCAGGCGATATATGTGAAAGCAACGAATAAAAATCCTCTCGCATTACTCAATATTTGCTTGTAATGACATTTATCACTTTTTTATTATCGCGGCTCTCCGGTTAGTGAAGGAGCTGTGTATAGTGATTTATGGGCAAGAGATGGTCTCGAAGGAGGAGGACTCCAATGGACGTGAAGGGGATTAGTAAATTAAAGTACAAGGTCCGAGCACAGGGCAGGAAACTCCATGCGGAGAGCAGACTTCATGCACCTCCTCCGCTCACATTCTCTGTGTGCTTAAACATGCAAAACCTATTCCCAAGTTCATGCCCATCTTGTTAAAATTCTCATTCATTTTAATGATCAAGAAAACTCCTTACTTCTCTCCAAATTTATGCTTCCTGCCATGGTCCCTACTTTTATTCTTGCCCAGTCTCCTGTGTTTCTAAATGCCAGACTGGTGCACCTTCTCTTTTTTTCACTCCATTTTCTGATTCTCCCTCACATTCAGTCACATTCTAAGATTTCCCTTAGTGCTACTCCCCCTACCATTTGCTACCTCATCTCTTTGAGCAAGCCGAATACTTTATGCCAGTTTTGATTATTTCTCTCTCTTTACTGCTGGGTCACTCTGTTATCCTTTGCCAGACCTTTACATCCAAAGTACTGTGTAAAACAAAATAACAGTGTGGTACTGTGTGTGTGATTTATACTCCTGAGTCGAGCAGTTGCGGAAGAATCACTGGTGATCTGAGTTTTGCTCCTGTAAAGATGCTGTGATTACTTCTGCATGGCTACAGGTAGATAAATGAGAGAATTCCTTAAGGGAAGGGACACTAAGGCACAGTGCTGGAGCAGCACGAGCAGCACGAGCAGAGTGCCAGGCAAGGCATTCTCTGAGTTTCTGACACTATGGATCACAGTAGCTATTGTTTGAGTCTGCTGCTATAACTAAGGAATCAGCATTAGTACCTGACCTCCAGAACTAGCATGAACAGGACCAAATTCCCTCGGTGCAGAGAGCAAACGCAGGTCTGCAATCATGCGTTGGGGTGGGACCTAGAGGCACTATCAGTTCAGGGCACTGAAGGGGCCTGTTACCGTATCATGATTTTCTTGCACTGGTGCAAGGCTACATCCACATGAGTTTCCTCATGGTTGCTTAGAGCAGGTTGAATAGGAAAGGTCTAGTCCCAAAAATATTTTAAATGGAAAAACTGATAAAAATCACTACATTTATTGTTTACATGAGATCATTTAACTAACCTGTATGATATTTCCTCTGTCAACCATCAGTGGGTAGATAAGCAGCAACTAACAGTCAAGGACTTTGTATTTCTGTCTAAGCCTTCCTAAGAATAGTCTTCCTGATAATTAAACACTAATGTTCTTTCACGAGTACATTATAATGAAATAAATTGCTTCTAGGGAACAATAAACTTCGGGGAGCATCTGAAGCATTTTAACAGCACAGAGCATTTGGCTGCTGTGAGATTCACTTGAAAAAAAGAAAGGTAATAACATCTCAGAAACAATTTAGAAAACAATCTTCTGCACTTTCAGCGTTTCTAATAACGAGCTGGAACACTCCAGTGTTTGATTTTACTCATTCTCGATCACTCAGTGCCACCTGGAATGGAAACATATATATGATCTGACTGTGAGAATCACTGCACTCCTCTTCCAGCCACCACAGCGACCCACTGCTAACCCAACTTTGGGTTCAAGTGCTTCTTTCCTACTCGGAAACCCTTGATTCCTCAGCCCATGCATGATTACATATAATCTGTGTGGTATTTGCCACTATAAAACAAGTGGTCACAAAACTCAGGATATTTTCCTAGGGCCACAGCCTGCAGAGCTGGGGGCAGGAGGTGGGTCTCAAGGAGCAAGTGTTGGGAGTCCCGAGGAGGTCCACAGGGCTGGCTGGTCAGGAAGATCAGTACAGCTGTCAAGCACTTCACCATATTTTTTAGGATACAGCTCACACAGATGCAACCCAAATGCCATAGAGAAGCCATACAGAGCACTCATTTTTCTTCTAAAGCAGGATACATGAAATGATCATTGTAACTTCCTAATACCAGAAGTGCACTATAGGAATGTTGATAAAGGAGGGAGTGTTTTGCAGGTATGCTTCCAGTGGAAGACAAGTCTGCAGGTACCCATCTAATTTTAGTTGTTATTGTGCCATTTTAAAACACATTTGATGTAAGCAGCAAGTAGAGCAGTTAAAAAAATGTGATGGTCTATTCTCTTACTGCAGGGCAGCAGTAAGAGATTCATCTTTCTCTCCTGGCTACTGTAACATTTGAATGCTGGTAGCAAATACATATTTCTGCCATGCTGCTATTTTAGAGTTACTGGCTGAGCTCTCTCTGCGTGAAAATTGTCAGCTGCTACAAAGAGTTGATACTATGCATGTTTTAAAGGAATAAAAGATATTCATTTTATAGTGCAATTTCTAAGCAGTGATAAACATGCTAGCAAGTATCGATAGCGACGTGAATGAAAGGCGTTCATGTTAAAGACTGTCTGGCATCCTATTCAGAAAAGCTATTGTGACTGTTGCTACGAATATAAAAGGATACTGAGATCATTTTGAGTTATGGAGAACACGGAAAAGAAATCTTTCTTCTACTGTCTTTAAAAGTGGCACAACTGCTTGTACATTGGCCTTTATCCAAGCCAGATGGATTATCTCTAGAACACTTTTCAATAAAGCCTCCTTGTGCTTACATAATCTAAGTCTCTAACGTTTAACCAATTAAAAGAATTGGTGCGTATAGCTTTTAAAAACTTGTAGGTTAATTATAATTCTCTTTGTGGATATGATGAAGGTGATAAAAATAAAGCAGTTCGGTAGTTAAGGAACATGCTCGCTAGTTTATGTTACATAGAGCTAACTAATTTGGCTCAAGTTTTTGGGGGTTTTTTGATGAAGATCAATTTGTTTGCAAGGCATAAATCTCCTTCCTTAATACCTACTCTAGAGGTGGAAATTTTGCAGATTGAGATTGATTTTTATAAAAAGTTATGAAGATCTTTTTAAACTATGTGTTGTTTAAAATAAGTATTCTGCAGTTTAATTGTAAATCATTGTTTTTAATTTTGGCCCTGTGTATATATGTCCAGCAGGTTGCTTTCCTTTTTTTTTCTTTTAATCTGTTGTTCTGTTTTGTCCTGCATCACTCAATGATTGGGATGTGAACAAGCAAATTTATTAGCAGGTCCAATTCACCACTCACTGCCCAGCTAGTCCAGATTAACCCACAGTGGGTTTAAGGTCTGGAGAAAACAAAATAGAGGCAGCTTCTGCTGAATGCCTTGAGATATGGAAAGGGATTAGCTCACATCACTGTTATCACCACCCCAACTACTCACTGGGCTTGGCAGTTGGAGATTGATAACACTTGCTTGCAAATTGATTATTTATTGGCATATGTCTGATAAATATGCACAAACCCATTAAAACAGCGTCACAATTGATTCTTAGGTAGAGTGCAGGAGAAAATCTAGGTACTAATCACCACTAAGTATCACAAAGAAAATGCAATGGCTTATTAATGTAGTCCATTATTATGGGATAAACTTATCTAATGGCATGAAATTTATTATGTAGCAGAAAACCATTTCTGGATATTACTGTATTGTAAGGAAATGATTCAGCAGCACATGAAAAAGTCTCTGCTGATTTATCTATGCTCGATTTCTCCACACAGAAGAATCAACAGCTATTTTCACTTTGAATGACTTTGAAGTGAACAACAAGAGAAAAAAACAGACAGAAGAGAAATGAGATTCCCAGGAAAGCGAAGCCTGCAGGTGGGTGTCTCCGTCTGAGGCTGCGCTGAACCCACCGCCCCTGCATCTCTCTGCAGACAGCGCCGTCTTTAGGGGTTTAAAGGTGCATTACATGAGAAACAAAGCACACGGCTCGAGAAGTAAATGCAAAGCAGTCCAAAGGAGTGAAGTTCTCTAGCTCAATAGCCTGACATTCTCCAAGGGAGCCTCAAAGAGCCCAACTGACTTCCCTTTGGAAAGCAACAAATCATGGATTTCTCATGTAATATTTTGCCTGTTGGCCTCTGCTAGTCCACATGCACAAAGCACTGTCAGTGTCTTCTAGGACTGATGACTGATGTAGGAATGAATGTTGTTACTTCCCAGCTATAATTTGCTTGCAGGAGAGATCAACCAAAAGGTTCAGAAGGAGGAAGACTCACTTTCCACTGCCAGGACTTCTTTGCACTCAGTGTCCTCCCACATGGGATAGATTATATGCCTACATTTTCTATTACTATTTTATCTAGTGCAATTCAGCTAATTTAAACATCATCAAGGAAAGCTTTTGTAGACAAGTGCTCTGCACTCTGTGATAAATCATGACTACATTAGCCAAGGTCAGTCAACAACTCCCATTGACTTCCTGCCCTTATCAGGTAAAGAAAGATAACAAAACATCTAACCTCAGTGTGCAAACCCTGCACACTGGTCTAGGGTAGGATTTTCTGAACTTCCCTGAAGTAAATTTAGAGATCTTCAGGAGATTTGATAAAACAAAAAATATGCACATTCTATCCTTAAGGATTCCCAGAAAATGAAATTATTTTAACAGCACATGAAGTTGCTCGGCTGTTTGTAGGCTGTTCTTACTCTGAATCACATTCTGTTCCTGTACAGAAGGCCCTCAGCTCCTGCACGGTGTCCTTGCATCCACCACCTGGCACAGACTGCAGAGGAGCATTGAAAATAATCCTGCCAAGGACAATTATGAAATAATTGCTACATCTGGAAAGTTCCTTACCAGCTCTATTAGGAGCTGATATATTTCCCTTTCAGCTCTTGGATGTGTTCCTTTT
>JAVCKT010019930.1:0-63374 GCA_032273925.1 Rhynchotus rufescens | reverse complement strand
TTGTGTTTTGCTGTTGTATCCCTTTTTTTATCAGGTATTGTAACACATAATTCTTTTTTTTTCTTTTTTTCTTTTTTTTTTTTTTTTTCCTTGTAAGTAACTCTTTCCTTGTGTTCTTGAGATAGGTACATGAAATGACCCAGCTGGCTGAGTACATGACAGTTAGCTACAAGGAAAATACACTGTGGCTTTAGAATTAAATGCTTTGAAGTCTTAGGGAACCACAAATTTATTGCAGTATCTATTTTGTTTCTTCCCTGGAGCAGACAGACATTAGCGAATGGATCTGAAGCGTTTGGTGCAATATGTTTGTTTATAATGATTTGGCTACGTCAATCCATTCTCAGTGAATAGTTCATTGGGAAGCTGAGACAGAAAAGATAATGTTTAGAATATGGTGGTTCTTCACTTCCAGGTACATGGTATGTGTGGTAACTTCAATGACAAACCTGAAGATGATCTGACCTTGCGCAATGGTACAGTTGTTGATGCCATACAGTTTGGAAATAGCTGGAAAGTGGAAGAAGACAGTGATGAAGGGTAAATGTGACTTCTTTTCATATTTTTTATCATTCTTTGAGAAATAATCTCAAATAATAATCTGTTTTGGCTATTGTGATAGTCTGCAACACATAGGTAGTGCATATGAGATTTCTCTCTTCTTCAGCGTGAGGCTCAAACAAAAGCCATCACCATAGGAAACCACTGCACAGGCCAGAAACAAACCACAATCCACTTCTTGATGTACACACTTGGGGAGTTAGGCCTTGAGGCACTCTACTGTGTGGACATAGTCTATTTTTACACTGAAAACACCTAGAGCAGAACAGTGGTGTTGGGGAGCAGTGAGAACCAGTTTCTCTCTAAGAGAAGAGCATGGTAACATGACTTGGCAGACAGGGGCATCACCAACCAGAGACCACCCATAGTACTCGAGTAAGGGGAGCAGGACAGACCAGGAATGGCAGCCAGGATCAAGTGAGAGTCCAGATCACTGGACAATTTTGCAATGACAGGTCACAAGTCAAGCTGGAAAGTCAACCCACTTGTCAGAGTCGCATCCAATGAGGCCAACCATGGTCAGACATAGCCCAGGGATGGCTTAGCAGGCCCATGGTGATGGTATCTAAGGCCGGGCTGAGCAACCAGTCAGCAGGTCAGGAGCCAGATCAGGCCCAGTGAGGTTACCCAGGGTCAAATACAGCCCCATGATGTCCAAACAGGACCACAGTAATAGGGCCAGGCCTCAGCCTGGCCGGGCAGTCAGGCTTGTCACAGTCTAGAACAATGCGGCCCATGGTCACACAGGCCACAGCTGGAGACTGTGACTGCTATGGCATAGCTGGCATAGGGACTGAACTCTCCAGTCTGGGCTGAACTGGGGTCTTGGGCCATGGGCCTGTGTGGGAGGAGGTCCCGGGAAGGACTGGTCAGGACCAGTACAGTCTATTAGAGCATTCGTGGCCCAGAGAGATGGGCAAAGAGAAAGGGAAAGATCAGATAAGCATCTAAAACCTTTTAACTTTTTATATCTTCCTTGTAACAATAAATCAAGCCACAAATAACACATACGATATTTTCAAACTCTTTTTTTTTGAAAAGTAAGCGTATGTATCCAGTGGATCATTTGCACATGTAACTGAGATTTTTTTTTCATGTTAATAGTAGTGCTCTGACACATTGCAAGATCAATTGACTGCATGGACTGCATTAAAACTATGCTATATTTCTTTGAAAAGGCCCCACTAGAGCAGAACTAAAGTACAAATAGTATTAATGAAGTAGTAACAGTTTGCACCACTACTGATTACTCTTTCTCCTTACTCTCCTTTCTCCCCTTACTCTGAAGAGAAAGATGAGATTCTCTAGGGTTGATTATTTAGTACCTCTTGGAATCAGATTTGCCACTTTCAGTCTCAGTTTTACATATGTCTTTGAAACTCAAATTTAACTGTATTTATGCTTTCATGCAGCTGTTTTTCAGACTCAAGAGAGGATGATCTTCCTCCTTGCACTGCTCAGAATAAACCAGTCATTGAAAGCCAGTGCAATGTCTTAAAATCAGACAAATTCAAACCATGTCACAATCTAGTCAAGCCTGAACCCTTCATACAGATTTGCACCTATGACATGTGCCAGTACGATGGCATGAAGTCAACTCTCTGCGACATAGTTCAAGTTTATGTGGATAACTGTAAGAATGAAGGCATCACCATTAAATGGAGGAACAGCACATTCTGTCGTAAGTGCACAAGCGAGTGAAAAATTACAACCTGGGATGACTGATGGCATGAAAATTAATTGGCATGAAAATTAATTAGCAGTATTAGCTGGACAAATTATGTAAAAGATAATTAAATTCAAATCCTCACAAAGTACAATGCTATTATCTATGATTTTAAGACTTCATTCCTGCATTGAGCTTTGTTGAGCTAAATCCAGTGGTAACTTAGAACTAGACAAGCTGTGGGAAGTAATGTGGAGTTAGTTTTAGTAGCCAAATAGATATTGTGAGATATTGCAGTGAGTCTAAAATTGCAGTGAGACATAGTACAACAAGAAGACTAGAAGAAATTGTGATACTGTATTAAAACTCAGGGCTCAATACTACTTAATGTGATCTGAATGAAGACTAGCATCTGAATGAAGATTTGTCCAGTTGCTTACTAAGGGCTGGGTTCTCTGATTAATCTCCAGTGTACATGTCTCATTCCACCCATTCAACAAACCACAAACTAATTGTGTAATTAATAAAGATTACATGGTATTTATTATTTTCACAGTTTAGCTTGACATTGTGGAATGAATTGTAACCCAGTGTTTTGGAGGCTAAAACAGTTCACTGCTTAGAAAGCAATCCAGAAGAATTCTGAATAGGTCCATCAGAAGTTCCTACTTGCCAATAAGCAAGGGGGAGAATGCTGGACAAATGGACACTCTCTGCTAATGTCTTTCTTGACTTATCTCCTTATGCATCTTTAGTCACTGGCAGAAATAGGGTATAGCACTAGATGAGCTTCTAATTTGACCATGCATAGATTGTTCTTGTATATGTTTATTTTTGTGGTTAAACGAACTTAATACCTGCCTTATGTCACTGGAGGGTCCAGCACTCTAAGGAATTTGCCCTTATTACTCACATTTTCAACAGCCTGACCAAACAGGCATTTGCAGCACTGAGCCGGAATAGGAATTTGAATTATCCAGGTACCACCAGCTCAGACACACGTGTAATAGAACTGAATCAACAGCTCCAGAAAGGACTGCCCGAACTATTGTTTTAATTGTTTGTTTGCATGTGCGTGTTCTGTTTTTGTTTCGTTAAAGCCAAAATTCAAAAGTGGATAATGAAAAACCTCCAATAAAAAGCAATCCAACACTACCAATTTGCAGGCTAAGTTCTAGCTTTCAGGCAGTGATAGGTGTTTGCAGTACTGCTTTCTAAGTGTATTTAATAACACTGTTTTTATTTTCTTCACCCACACAGCACTGCCTTGTTCAACCTACAGCCATTACACAGACTGTGTTTCCCCCTGCCCATCAACATGCAATGACATTTTTGCCTCTTCCCTTTGTGAGAAGACAGAACAGTGCACTGAGGGCTGTGAGTGTGATGATAATTATGTGCTCAGCAATGGCAAGTGTGTACCTCTGGGCAATTGTGGCTGCAGGGATGATGACAACAACTACTACAGTGTAAGTAGTTTGTGGAACAAATCTCTGACTGCAAAACTTGACCAAATGAGAGAAAAATCTTTAGTTATCTTTGATCTGGGTAGAAAAAACTGCAGAGTCAGTTATGAACAACTGCAAAAGCTTGGTGCTTTGCATATGAGGCCAAAATTGAGACATGTTGGAAACCAATACTTTGATCAGAGTTACTGAGGCAGTCTGTCTGTTCTCAAGATAGACAGTAAGGCAAATGGACTTTGATTTCCCACCTCCCAGGCTCTTGATTAGACTATGCCTAGATTAGGCGGTTGTGGAACAAGCAGCAGGGCAAATTGTATCTAGCCAACCCCTCAAGCCCTTACTATTTATCTTCTATTGCACTGTAAAGCCGAGCACCATGGTAATATTATTAATGTAACTTGTGTCCAGGCTGGAGAAACTTGGTTAACTCCACACTGTGCTCAAAGATGCCAATGTCAGAAGAATGGTGTCATCACGTGTAAGAACTATGCCTGTGACTCTCAAGAAATCTGTGTGATCAAAAATGGAAAACACAAGTGTAATCCAACAGGTAGGTGCAAGGGAGTCTTCATTTGGTGCTTCATAAAGGCTCAAGGAGGAAGAAAGATGAGGCTATCCAGTCTTCCATGACACTTCCAGCCTTTTTACAAGGGTAGGCAGTTGGGTCTGCCAGTGTTGAATGGAAAAAAAGCTTTGATTTTCACAGCAGAACGTTCTAGTACAAGATACACAATCTGCAGAGAAAAGCAAAACAATAGTTTGAAAATATGTGTACCTCTAGAAAATTGGCAGTTTATTCTGATCAGTTTGCAAAGAAAAGAGATTAGTACTATATCCACTACAAATAAAATCGAGATACATCTTTGTATCTCGATTTTGGTGTACAGGGTCCAGCACTGTACACTTTGTAGAGTGCTGGACCCTGTACACCTCTGACCATTAACCTTTTATCTTCGTTGTTTGCGGATCTGTGAACAGAAGAAAAAATGAAGCTTTAAAAGTCAGGATAGAGCAGATCTGAACAGATATTAAGTAAATATTCTAATGAAAGAACTTGGGTGCTTTTCATCCTATAGTTCCTTTAGATAGGATTTTGGGAGATCTTCCTTATTGTGCTACAGTTAATCCCCTATGCTGCAAGTAAATTGGAATATTTATAACATAACTTGGTCCATGTGGGGGATTGGGCATTCAGACTTGGAGGATAATGAAACTCTTCTCTTTTAGGTTTTAATAAATGCTGGATCATGGGTGATCCACACTACACCACCTTTGATGGCTTAGTGCACCACTTCCAAGGGAAATACAAGTATATTTTGGCACAGACCATCCCTAACCTTCCTGATACTCTGACACAGTTCAGCATTGAGGGCACGAACAATCCTCTTCCTTTAAGTCGACACATAACTTACCTCAAGGAGATTCTCATCAATGTCTATGGTCATACAGTGCGATTCAGACAGAAGAAGCAGGTTCTGGTAAGTCTCTCACTGCAGTGCGCAGACAAATGCTCTTTCATCTCCTCTGGTACAAAACAAGTTTGAATAATAAATGTCTATTTTGAAGTATTTAATATTAAAACTGTACAGCAGTGCTATGGGGCAGCCAAAACTGTGGTGTCGGTTGTGCTGAGTCCCTCACAAACAAGGGTGACTCCTGTCTTAAGCTCATCTTATTAATCAGAATAGGAAATGAGGAATAACATGCAAACTTGGAAATGAGATAGGAAGGGAGTAATGTGAGGACATGGAAAAATGGTAAGAGGAATTTATTGTAAGATGGTCTGACTGTGAAGTTTAGAGCTTCTTGCTGTAGCAAAATTCCTGAGACTGTACCAGAGAGACCTCAAAAGATTAAGAATCCTGCAGTGTGGTAATGGAACATGGATCATGGATCATCACCTGAAGGAGATCTACTTTTAGATGCAAGAATGACTCTGGATGCAGATGCTGACCTGTATTTTAGCAGGAATTTTGTGGAGCAGGCAGAGCTGTACTCAGTATATGTAAGAAGGGGTGCGCATCAGCATCACAGTCGTAATATTTTATGTAATTTAGACAAGTTCCTCTCAGCACCTTGAAAAGCAGGGAAACGAGGATCAGAGAACACATTTTAAAGGTGTGAAGAAAAGAATAAAGAATATTCAAGGGAGTTGCAGAAAATATCCATTTCAGAGCTGAATTTCTAATCAGCTCTGAATTAAAAATAACAGTAACTGAAATACTAATCCCAAGCATAGCGTGATGGAGATTGATTAAAAATTAGGAATGCTTTAGAAAAGAATGCCATGAGTTTTTTTTTAATTTTTGTTTTCTTTCAGATTTAAGCACCTGTTATGTTTTTTTTACCTCTATAACCGCAAGCAATATATTCTATTTAAAGCAAATAAAAAATAGAGTTTTAGGAGTAAAACACTAAATAGCCCAAGACTTATATAATTCTTATATACTTATAAATAAAGCCAATTTTGTTTCTTTTATCAGTGCCAGGGAAAACTAAAAATGCGAAATAGGCTTGTAAAATTCTGTTTCCTTCCTCTTCATTAGCACATAAACTTATACATTAGGTCATATACACATTTTATAGCTCAATAATAGAAATCTCCTAGGATGATATGAAAATACTGTGTCCAGATCACTTTAAGTGACTTTATTCTTTCAAGAAAGTGAATACTGTAATACTGTGGAGTTTTTTTAATTTGTTTTGTTTTCAGGTTATCTAATACACAATATGTCTAGCATGAAACCAAAGAGGAGGAGTGTTTATTTGTAGCATTGATCTACTGTCCTGAAACTACATTTGAATTTGGCCTATATAATAATGCATTTGAACTTTTTCTCTCCCTATTAGTTGGATGGTGTGAGAGTGATACCTCCTGTTCGTCCACATGAAGGTATTCGCATATATCAGAGAGCAACAAGAATTTATCTGGAGACAGATTTTGGCTTATACTTGAGCTTTGATGGCAGTCAAAATGCAGGTAAGTGGAATAGGAAAATATGCAGAGATATTTATGTACTGTCTGAGAAATGTTCTCATTCCGAAAAGAAAAATGTAGAAATCTTCATCCTATGAGCCTGTGAGTGTCATATGAAGTTCCAGAAACCAGAGGATGTATAAAATTGGCATTTCTTTGTCTAGATCAAGCTGATATTAGGAGAAATGAGATGTGCATACAGACTGTTCTAAGGTTGCTTATATAAAGTAAGGCATGAATGATAAATGCAAAAGGAGACCACTTAAAATTAGTGATTAGGGAGCAAAGAAACAGCTCTGTGAATGTACACATGGCCAATTTTCAGTGTTATGTTCATCTCCTACGTACAGGGTTCACGCCACTTTCCCAACTCTTGTTCTGCATCATGGAATAGGCTATGTAACACTTATTTCCACTTCTTCCATACCCTTATCGGCAAAGATTTCTGTATAATGGCTTTTCTTCTTCTGACTTCTCTAGAAATAAAGCTGGCCAACACCTACAAGAACAGAGTGGAAGGCTTGTGTGGCAACTTTGATGGGATATACAGGAATGACTTCACTAATCCTGATGGTGTTCGGGTGAGGAACGTGAATGTTTTCGGTGAGAGCTGGAAAGTTCCTGTCAAAAGAATCTCTCGTCAGAGGTACTTCATTTTCTATTTAATTTCTACAGTAGGCACAGCCACTGGAAATCAATGAATACAGCCATATTTAAAACCTAGCAAAACTGCTATACTGCCTTGTTTCTCATCTTTCTTCTTGCCTTGTTCTGTGTGTAGTTCTCATCACGAAGGTGAACTATCAGTGCTCTTCTATCTAACAAAAAAGGGCCTGAGCCATCACTGCATTATTCCAGATTGCTGTCCTTCTTTGGGCTCACAGCCATTGTAACAACTGGGGCACAGTGATGGCTTAGGTCTGTGTCAGGCTCATGGGTCCTGGCAAATTAAAGTAAATTATACTGTGCTGAATGGACTTGAGCAAAGGCAGATACTGGTTCAGTGTCATCCTTTCTTCTGAAAGATGAAAAAACCTTAGAAATCCAACAAGATGAATTCACATTTTCTCCTAGAAGTTTCTTAATAATCTGATTTCTTACTTTCCTAGCTATATTCTCTTTCTTGCCAGCACAAAGAAAGCCAGAAAAATATTTTGAGTATAAATGAGTGTGGTATTTGTGGTCAAGCCAATTCTGCACTAATTGGTCCATACACAAATTGAAAGAGGTAGGGAACTAAGTTTTCTTCCCTCCTCCTGCCTTCTCAGTTTGTTTTGAAAGGCCTTTGGAGGTTGCTTAGCCACTCGGAACATTTTTGGCAAGTAAATGGAATTGCATTAGCTGACAGGACATTATCTAACTGCGAAAACTTGTGTAATAAAACAGTAGAAAGCAGAAGCAGGCTCTGGAGGCTATGTCTAGAAGAGAACACTAGGCCTGCAGCCAGCTGTTCAATGGATATGAGCATATCTCCTAGGAACTGCTGGCCTACTACAGCCGCATCATTTTGGCGAAGAGTCAAGGTTTATTGAAATGAGACATTGGATGAAAGCTGTCATACAAAATATCCAAAGAGACAATTGCAGCTATGCCTTTTGGTTTGAAGAAAATGAGTTTCTGAGATGGTGTTATAGTACTTCATTGATTTGCTTGATGTGTCCCCTTACATTCATGATAATCCATGAGATAGAAATAAGCTGTCGCTTCTATCGTAAATGCAGAAATACTCTTGTACCGTGAATGCTGTCCTGAGAACTGTTGGTTTCACGATGATTTCACTTGCAGACGAGATGTCTCTACAGAAGATGACTCTGAGGAGGAACCAGAAACAGGGCTTTTCCAAGGCTGTGATGAAACCACACTGGAACAGCAAAACACCACTTCCAGATGTCAAATTCTGACTGAGTCAAACGGTCCTTTTGTAAACTGCCATTCTGTTGTCTCACCTGATTTCTATTTCACGTAAGTCTTTGCTGCACAAAACTGTTCACCCCATTTCCATCTTTTTTTCCTGAGAAGAGCTTATCTTCAAGAATATTAAGTAGGAATCAAGGATAAGTTGGGCTCCATAATGTCCATCGATATTAAACCTTACACTTGGAAGTTGTGATTTCCAATGGGCTTAAAGTTTCTATCTGCATTCGCTGAGAACTTCGTATCTGGCACCATTAGATTCATTTTAGCAATTCCAGCATAGTAAGATGTAGCCTTTATGCTATAAACAGAAGGGCTGAAGCTGGCAGTGACATTTCTTGTGTCTTGCATGGGGAAGTGCCAAAAACAGTGAATTTAGTGAGTTAATAATTACCTTGGTGTCCACGAGAACTGCATAGTTCCTCACCTTAATTCTTCATCAGTCACAAATATGCCAAGTAGTTGCCAGTTTTCCCTAGTCATATCATTGCACCTAGAGTTTAAAGACAGCTAATGTCCACTTCCAGGCTGTTAGTCCAAGAGGAATGTGAAGGTATCTTTAGCCAAACAAACTGGACCACTGACTTTGAGACTTATATACTAATTCTTTATGAATGCCTGCTTTTCTCTTGTCTTTAGACAAGAATTTGGTTAGTTTGGTTTAAAATTTGGTTGGTTAGCCTGTTTTAACTTTCTAGTAACTACGTGATTTTTATGCAGGATTTGCAGGTCCCATTGACCTCAGTTATCAATGCCTCTGAAAATCAGGTTGTTAACAATCAGATGATGAGCAAAGTTAAGAAAGGAGCACTTGCAATAAGCACTGGTCAAACAAGAATTCTGTGTCAATATTCAAGATATATGGTCATGGAGAGGGTGCTAAAATACTGAAAGAAGTTTGTAATCCAGATACAAAGCTTAGTGCTAAGTGCTTTCTAAGCAAGATGTAGCCAGAAACAGAAGCCCATAGTAAAGAATAATATATTACTGTAACAATCTGGCAGATATTTTTTATTACTCATGTATATGTGAAAATTTTACATGTTAGCAGCAGCTGCACAACAAATGACCACGTTCTTCCAAGGATTTGAGATTTTTTCTTCTTTCTTTTATTTTGCCATCAAAGTATAGGAAAATGGAACTCAGAGTAAGGGCAGAAAGCAGCTAAAAGTAAGCTATAACAGATTTATTGGGAATAAATGATTTCTCATGTTGCACACAGGAGCTGCCTCTTTGACAGGTGTGTGGAAGGAGATGACCATGCTACATTATGTCGCAGTCTGGAGCAGTACGCACTGGCTTGTCAGGAGCAAGGCGTCACCATGCAAGGCTGGAGGCAACAGACACTTTGTGGTAAGTACAGGGCGAACTAGAACACATAGTTTCTATCTAGGAAGGACTCTCAGAATTTGAGATTCAGAGCTTTGTTCAGAAAACACTTCCTTTTTCTTGTACAGAGCCACCATGTATCAAAGCTTCTCAGGGATTGAAAGAACGTTGAATTGCAGTTCCATCACTGCTCACAGTTTAGGATGCACATTTGCTCTTCTAGCCATTTGTCAGAATTTTATGCTGACTTTTCACCTTTAAGCCCCAGCCTAGAAATTTACTTAGAAAAGCAGAGCAGTCAGAGCTTCTGTGGGAGAGAAAAAAATCACCACCCCAAAGAACCGCTCCCACTCTTAGCTGGAAGGAGAAAAAAAAAAAAGTGCTCCCGCAAATGAAAATATGAAGGAAAGCTTTCAAGACATTTCTTTTCAATCTCTTTAAATCTACAAAATTTGCTATTTATTATTTGTGTACAAGATTTCTGAATAGATGCAGTACAACCCCCTCCGATCATCGAGGCTTAAGAATGCAGGAATAAATCTCACAAATAACCTCAAACCTATTTCTCCCTAACTATTTTTTTCAAGCTGAGAGTTTCCACAAACTCTACTTGTCACCCATAGTTTGGTGAATTTGCAACAAATACACTTCCCATAACCAGGAAACCTCCAGTATTTACAGGAATGGCTACACTGCATGTGTGAGAAATGATTTGAGATAAGCGAACACAAGTGGGATACAGCACACGGATAACTTTTGACAGTGAATTTTCTGACCCTATGATGCTTGAAATACAACTTTAGATTATCTCCATGTATTTTTATTCAGCATTTTGCCTCTTACAAAATGGTGACATCTTTTGGTGTTGGAAAGAGAATGTGTGAGTAACACACAATTGTTCCAACTGTTATAACTAACTACACTCTCCTGATTCTTACAGCAATGGATTGTCCTGCCAACAGCAACTACAGCTCATGCATGTCCGCGTGCCCAGCATCCTGTGCCGACCTAACCAGCCCCTCCGAGTGCGACTCGCCCTGTGTTGAAGGCTGTGAATGTCTCCCTGGCTACGTTCTCAGCGGTTTTGACTGCGTGCCTTTCAGACAGTGTGGATGCACATACCTTGACAAATACTATGAGGTATGGTGTCACGTACTTCATATGTACAGCGTGAGCTGCACAGCTTCCACAGTGCCAAACGATATTTTCTCCTGCTAAATATTTTGACCATCTCTTCATTCTCCTTGTTGTACAGAAACAAAGAGCAATTTGTTGAGAATAATATCCTCATATCTAGAGGAGGCAGAGAGCAAGTTGAGCACTTGGTGTGCTATCTGAAAACTCAAGTCAAGCACGTGGTGGAAGCATATGATTATACTGTGACCTCTATGCTAATTCTTTACCTTTATGACTCTAAGTAATAGCCAAATAGGCTCTTAAATTTACAGCAAACCAGTTATAGAGAAGTTCTGTCAGTCACTTTGGTCCCTGTCCTTATTGAAGGTGTTAAGGGGCAGGGCTGAGTTTGTGCAAAGTTGGCTGTAGCATGAAGAGAGCTTGAAAAAGAGAGCCCAGGGGGTACAGCGTATCTTCCCTTAGCGGAAGGACTGAACAGATTAAACAGTTTCGTAATCTCACAAGTTTCTCTTTGAAAAAGTATTGAAGAGAATAATATGGGGCCCCAGTGCTCCATTCATGCCTTTATGGCTGATTTTATTTGATGTTTTATGAAGTTTAACTGTTGTCTTCCAGATTGGAGAAACATTCGTCACTGATGACTGCTCTCAGACATGCCATTGCACAGAAAGCTCCACTGTCACCTGCTCTAACACAGGGTGTGGAGCTGAAGATATCTGTGGCATTTCAAACTATACTCGTGGGTGCTATAGAAGTAAGTCAACTACTAACCCTATCACTTTGTTTTGGCACTAAGAAGTCTTGACTTACTGCTTTTAATACAGCGGAATTCATCACTGAGTCTGAGATAGTGGCAACAGAATCTGAACAGAAGAAAATCCTTTTATAAATATACTGGGGATCTTGCTGTGAGGTTTCATCTTAGAAACAGTGTTTGTTTCTTCCACTCTTGTTGTCGCGTACGAAATAAAGAATGGGCCTTATGCAATATGGTGCATATCTAGCATAAGTTAGAGTTAGTGTATGCTAAGAAAGAACAGTTCAGTGTTGGATTGTCTGAGATTCTGATGTGTTTCTTCCTTTTTGCTAGGTGGACCGTGTATGCCAAGTCCTTGTCAGAATGATGGAGTTTGCTCTGAGATTACCAATGATACTTCTCCTAGATTTTCTTGTGAATGTACAGAACTGTACACAGGAACCCACTGTGAGACTGAACGAATAGGTAACAAAATTATTTGGGATTTCACTGGCAGCATTACACGAAGAGAAGCAGATGTTAGATCAGATTAGGACTTCATTGTATAATGGGCATTTTATGATTTAATCAAAGGCAGAGTGGTTGACCCATAAACCTTTCCATTGAATGTATTTCCAGACAAGTCCTTGACACTATTCCTCAGGGTAAGGATTGCTCTTGAGCACCACAGACTGAGTGGACATGTCTTACTGTTACATCAGTCTGCTCTGGCCAAACCTACCCCAAACCTAGCCCACAGTTCCCAGCCCTTCACTTTGTCCACATATCAGCTCTTGCTCTGGCTCAAGCCTGAAACACGCATCAGGCATGAAATTGTGACAGAGGCTGGGGTCCACTTCGAAGAAAGTAATCCAAAATGCCACATGGATGCCTCTGGCTAGAACCAGATATGTTTGCTCATTGCTCAGATTACAGCATGGTGCTTAAGAAAAAGCTTCTGTTTGCATTAGTTAGCTTTCACTGACAAGGATCCTGTTTCTTCTTCAGATCAAACAGCTACAGATGAAACAACAGAGAGAAAGGACTATACGGTTGCCATTGTTGTGGGAGTTTTGGCAGGTGCTGTTGTTGTCGTCATTCTCATCTCCTCTGTAGTATACCTGTTCAGGTAAGGCTTTTACCTGCAGCTCTGCTGCAGCTCTGCTGCACTCCACAGAGACAAAACACATACACTTCTTCTGGCACCTCTATCCCCCAGGATTTCTACTACCACATAATGGCAGGACCACAGAGGAACCAGAGCATTCAGGAGCTCGATTGAGGAATATGAGGGAAAACTAACCTTTGTCTACAGGAATCAACATATGCCATTTTTATTACATAAGGCCTATGCATCACTATCACAAAACGTAGGAATCTTCAAAATTTGGCTTCACACCACTCTTTGTTTATTCATACTCATATTAGTCTTTGGCCTTCCACTACAGTTAAGAACAGAAATTAAAGCTGGGTTTTTTTTTTTTTTTTTTTTTTGACAGAAGGGGGAAGACGGACACATTTTCATTGGACAGAACAGCCCAAACTGGGAACTCATCTTTCAGCCGCTCCAGAGACTCACTGAATGACCATGTATACGAGCAAGATTATGGCTGTATAGAGAACACTGCATTTGATCAAAATGAACCCCAAAGCCCATATTCTAGATAACATTTTTTCACATTTATTTGTATTACTTTATTCTCTTGTATTTTAATAATATTTCTAATAGTTTGAGAAGAAAAAAAAACCAATAAAACATTGCATTTGCTGAAGACCTTTGAAATCACTCTTCTAAAACTCATATTATAAACTTATAATGAAGCAAAGGGCTCCTAATTTTTATTAGAGACTGTGTAGCTCTTGTTCCTCTTCTGAGGAGGGATGTTCAGCTCTAGAGAGAAATCTATATGAAGCCTAGCCTGTCTGAGGACAGACATAGTAAAAGGGATGACACCTCCTGCTTGGGAGTGCTGGGCGGAAAGATGATTGTTTGAACAGCAGCTTCTTCCTTATGATTAGGAGGGAGCAGATGAGAATGAGGACTGTCATCCTCCCTGTGCCTGTGGGAACAAAGCAAGGTGTCACATAACAGACACCCTTTGAAGAACATCATCCTGTTAACTGCTTTCTCACCGAGGGCTTAGTTCGTGTTTTGAGGAAGATTGTTGATTTTCTTGGGGGGTCTTTGCAAATTCTGAGGTTGCCACAGTGTCATGAGCCTCATCGGAGATCTGCATCAGCTCTATCCTAAACCCATGCTTCGGGCCCCCTGAAAAACAGAATATCAAAGCTGCTTCTGGCAAGGCCAAATTACAGCACCTGAGAAATCTACCCCAAGACAGATCTCTTTTATCTAGCTTGTTGGAATGAGATCATATCTTTAGGGATCCCACAAGACCTAGGTAATTCCAGTACCAGATGTAAAGCCTTTGAGGCATAAGAGAAGTTTCATCACAGTCTCTTTAATTCTTTTTCAGTTCTCTGATTAGGGTAGAGATGAGGAACAGCGTGGTCTTCCCATTGTTTCTTCCATAATGTCAGTTGTTATTATAGTTATTATATACACCTTCTCCCTTCCCTTTCCTTTGTACCCATAAATTTATGCTCTTTGTGAGCCAAAGAATATTTGTAACCTCCATGAATGGTTAGGTGGATAAAAGGAATTTTAGCTTGCATCACTCAAGAATGTGCCAGCTGTCTGCACATGAACAACACACAGCTATTGAGGGGTGGATGTGAATGGAAAGGGGCTTTCAGCCTCCTCATATAATGAAATTCATCAGTATGAGAGACCTATTTGTGCACAAATCAACTGATAACTTTATGCTGAAATTTCATAGTGTTTATAAAAGCATCTTTCCTGCGTGTTCAGCAGCAGCTTCCTATTGCTCTCTCACACTTGCTAATGGTGCAATTCTGGGAGTATTGTGTGGTGCTGACTGTGCTCCCCTTCTGTTGTAGCAAGGGAGGGCAAAGGCCGCTCTTTCTGTATCCTGTGGGTTCCCAGCTCGAGCACTTTCATGCAACAGGACCTGTATGTGTAAAGCAGATTCCTGTGTTTCCATGGATACACTTTGCTACTTCCATACTACAAGAATTCCCTTGGTTTTCTGCTGCAAAGCCTTGTAAATACTTCAGACCGGAAACAGGAGGTGCTGTGCAAAGCAGAGCTGCAACTAAGTGCTTCACTGGATTAACTATCGCCTGTCCATAGAAGCCAGGCAGGGAACAAATCCATGCTGTGTTACTGTTGTCTGCCTGTGGCAAGGCCAGGCCAAACACGGAGGCTACACCGACCAGCCACACGTTTGTACCTTCTGCTGCTCTAGTCTTTTCATCTTCCTATAATCCATGTGCTCTTTCACCTCACTTTTAAGCTCTGCCTTTTAATACAGGCTTAGGTCAGCCCAGCCTGAGCACAGAGCTGCTGAGCGGGGCCGCCCGTCCCCTTTCCAAGGAGCCGGGAGGGCAGCGGCCGCCTCTGCGCCCTGCGCCCAGGGCGTCTCTGCCTCCCGCCCCGCCGCTCCGAGCCTCACGTTGGGATCAGGCTGAGACCTGCGGCCCTTTCACATCCCGAAGGAAACCCCTAGGCCACAGTAGGGAAACTGTGAGAAGCCAAACTAGAAATCTCTTTTCCCTAAACCCGCAATTTTACACTGAGCTCCACCTCCACAACGTTCCCTTGGCAGCAGACAAGCGAAAGAGCAGCTCCGCTCTGCCTCCCTCTCCAAAAATCTTCCCCTCGGAGATGCTCACTTACCCCCAGGCCCTGCAGGGCCGCTGCCCCTGCTCGGTGCAGCACAGCCCGTGCTTGAGGCCGGCAGGGCCCGGAGCAGCGTGACACCAGCTCCCTGCGAGGAGGAGACAGCCCATGTTCCCCGGGGACAGGAGGAGCTTTGCGACACGCCGGACATTTTTAGCAAGGCGCCGGGGAGGTGAGTGTCCCCCGCCTGGCGCAGCCGGCTGCCTGGCAGGCCGCTCTGCAGGGCCGGCGAGCGCGGCCGCCCGCTCGCTGCTATTTATAGTGGCCAGGAGGAGCCGGGAGCTGGGCCAGCATCTGCTGCCGCCCCGCTCGGCGCTGCCGGCCACAGCCTGGGCACGGCCGCGGCAGGACGGGCGCTGGGGGTGAGCAGGGCCCTGGGGGTGCCGGGGGGGTAGGAGGGGGCAGCGGGCAGCGGGATGGAGCAACATTCGCGCTGCTGGGCCTGGGTGAGCGCTGTGGGGTGGCAGGCCCGGCTTTGCCGAGCTCCCGAGGTGTCCTATTGCTGTGGGGCACCAGCCCCAGCGGCACGAGCATCCCAGTGCTGCACAGTGTCCCCGCTGAACCCCGCTTTGTCCCCAGCCCTGCTGCTGCAGCCTGGAGCCCTTAGGGTGCTGTGACCCTGCAGCAGAGCAGGCCCAGCGGCAGCACCTGCTGTGGCAGCTCGAGCAGGGCCTCAAAACAAGCGGGAGCGGGGCTGACCACAGAGGGACAGGCTGGGGGCTTGCAGTGGGGAGGCAGCGTGAATAACTGAGGCTTCTTGTGTGCTTTGCCACGGCACGGAGGCACCGTGCTCTGCTGCAGGCTGCACGGACAGGCACCATGGAGCAGACTCAGAGACTTATTGAATTATTATGGTTGGAAAAGACCTTTCAGATTATCAAGCCCGGCCAAGAGGCTGGTGTCTCCGTCCTACCCCGGCCTGCAGTGGCGGGAGGTGCTGCTGCACAGCCACACAGCTTCCCCCTTCACCCGCAGTGACTCCCCAGGGTGGTGGCCGTGTCTGCAGTGAAATGTCAGCGTGTTGCTGGCTGGCAGCACCAGGAGCTGCAGGACGGGGGCCCTGCAGCCGTTGGCAGCGTCCTTTGGATGGTCCCGGCTGGTCACTGGCCAGAATATGTCACAGGTGGGTTGCAGCTGGTCAGTGCTGTGCCCTAATGTTTTTTTCTCCTGTAATTTCTAAGCAAATGGACCCTGTGCACACCAGACCTCCCCGCTCCTCTGGGCCTTGTGTTGAGTCTGCCCGGTGAGAGGGGCATGTCCCGGGCGGCACCAACTCCCTCCCTCTGAGATGGCAGCTACAGGGAGGTTCAGCGCCGCGAACCCTGGCAACCCCCAGCCTGGGGACCTGATCGAGATTTTCCGGCCAGCTTATCAGCACTGGGCCCTCTACCTGGGGGATGGCTACATCATCAATGTGACGCCTGTAGGTAAGGCCTGCAGGGTGCCTTGGGTGGTCCAGGGACCTGTCCTTGTTCTAAGGACAGGCAGTCGACTCTGAGCAGCTTTGGGGTTCTTGGCAGCATTACAATGAGGATGAAGATGCAATGAGTAAGGCAGAAGCAATGGTGTCCTATTTTGTGACCTTGTGCCCATCCTTATCTCTGGCTGATTCAAGAGCCTGTCCACAGGCTCTCAAGATTTTTCTCTGCCATGCAAGAAAAGCCTTTGATCTACCCTGTAGAAGGGGCTGTAGACTCCAGAGGGTTGTGAAAAGGGGGTTTCACATCTTTTCCTGGGGTAGGCTTGTGGCTGGGGAGGACTGCAGCCCTCGGTGCTCTATGGGTTGTATACAGGTTGCATACAGGTTCCTTTCCCTTAGCCACCCCTGGAGACACCAATGTGCACAGGGGCCTCCAGGCAGTTATTGCACATTAGGACTTCCAGAAGCCAGGCAGAAACTGCTCTGGGATCCTGGAGGGACAGGAATGGGCCAGCCTGGCTCATCCCAACCCTGCCTTCCCCAGACGAAGGGCCTTCATCGTCGTTTGCCAGTGCCAAGTCAGTCTTCAGCAGAAAGGCCCGGGTAAGGATGCAGCTCCTGAAGGACGTGGTGGGAGATGACACCTACCAAATCAACAACAAGTATGACAACACTTACCCTCCCCTCCCCGTGGAGGAGATCATCCGGCGGGCCGAGTACTACATTGACCAGGAAGTGTCCTATGACCTGCTTGGCAACAACTGCGAGCACTTTGTGACACTGCTCCGCTACGGAGAGAGGGTCTCTGAGCAGGTGAGTAACGCTGGATAGTTGTGTGCATGCTTGTGTGGCCCTTCCTTGTGAAGCATACGCTTCAATTCCCTTTATGAGTCCTTGCGCTGGGTCATAGCCAGGTACTAAGTCCAAATAGTCACTGCACCCAGTCTTGCTGAGACCCTGGACCACAGGGTGTGCTAATAGGCTAAGCTAAAGTAGAGTCCCTGTCGCTGAGCACCTCTTGCTGAAGGTTGTAGGCCTGAAGTCTGTCCTGTTCTGCTTATTAGCTGTGTGTGTGTATCTCATATTCAATTAATTCTCATTTATGGTTGCCTGGTCATCGTTAGTATGCTAGAGAAAAAAGGAGAAAAAAAAAAAAGAAAAAAAAAAAGCTGCCAGGGTTTCCAGTCTGTTTTGCTCTCCCTTTGCAGGCCAACCGAGCGATTGGTGCCATTGGGTTTGTAACGGCTGCTGCCAATGCCTTCTACTTGCTGGGCCTTTTGCGGAGAAGATTCAGAGAAAGACAGTACTGACGGACTCGCAGGACAGCCGGTCAGTGCAGGGCAGCTGCCTCCCTAGCTGGGATGGAACCAGGACAGCCCATGGATGGGGCTGCAACTGAGATTTACTAACTTATACACACACACACTTGCACACACACACTTATTGCTTTGCTGAGGACTGATCTAGTGATCTTGCAAATGTCTTTCTACACATGCTATTTTTATAATCTGGTTCCTCTGAACTATTTTGTTAATAACTTTTTAAATTAGTTTGAAGAAATATTTTTACATTGTTTTGAGAACAAAAGTAACACACCAAGATTGCTAAAAGTAATGTGGCAGCTATTGCTCCAACTAATGGACTGTGCAGCTGCCTAGACCTGCATGAGTCTGCCTGTGAAATGGTAGAAATGGTAGACAAGGCCTGCATACTGCATCTTTGCCCTTGTATTGCAATTCCTAAACTCTGAGCTGCTCTTGAGAATGAGGAAGGCAGAAAGGAAGGGCAAGTCTTAAAAGACAGCTCCTTTATTGTTTTAATTTGGTGTTTTGTTTTTGACATGGTAGTGTCTTGCTTGGTTTTCTTCCACCTGCAAAACGTCCCCTTTCCTGTTTCCTCTGACTCCATTAGGGAGCAGTAAGACTACCTGTTGACTGCGGTGGGGGCTCTAACAAACAAACCAGCTAGATTTTTCTCTGGCAAGTGTTTGTTCCAGGTTGGGAACATTGTGCAGCTGAAATTTCTCTCTTCATCCATTAATTTCAGTAACTGCTGGTACTGGACCTGACTGAGCTTGTGCTTGGTCAGCACCTGTGCAGCATCTAAGTGACATCTCACAAAACCTAGAGAGCCCAGCTATTTCCCAGTCACAAAGTTGATGTGTGATTTGTCTCATAAGAAAACTGCTTTAAGAAGTTGTGGTTTTTTTTACTGCCTGAAGGAAACATTTGGTTTGCATTTTTGGAATCATGTTATTTGCAGACTGCATGTAAGAAATTTAACCTATCTTGCTTTGGCCATGTGCCACTGCCTGGACTGCAGGAAGATACGAGAACAAAATTGCTGTCTGCAAGAGGCTTGCTATTTTTGTCTGCTTTTACCATGTGCATAACTGGATCAGAAGTTTTTTTTAAACATCAGTTGTTCCAGTGTTTGAAATAACAAGGCAAAGACTTCTGGTCCTATTTTGTAGTGCCCTCAATTATTACCTTTAAATAGAAGTCGTCTTTTTTTAACATTATAATAAATCTGAACCTGAAAGACTTTCTTGGTTGCTGCAAATGTAATCAAAAGTTCTCTTATGACTAACTAATTAGGTCACTGGAAAATTAAAAATGAGAAAGCTAATCTAGAGGGGTTCATTTTATTGCACATGTATAGCAGCTGAGCTCTAGAGCATGTTAAACCCTTGCTTCTTGGCATGACCCATTGAAAACAGTGCTGCTTTCCACAGAGCGAGTCCTTGGAAATGGTAGTTGTGTGTGATATCAAATGAGAACAGCATTTAGCTCTCAGGAGTGTCATTGTCAAAGTCTATGAGCCTGAGTTAGCAAAAGCTGCAATATCCGCAGCTAAGATAAAACAGGTCTGGTCCCTCCTTCGGTTGCTCAGGTGGGAGGAAGAAGCTTGTGGGTTTTCTGGCCCACTCTCCCCTGGCCAGGGCTGCAGCAGGGCATAAACTGGGCCTAGGAGAGGGTGGTTTGTGCATGGTGGGGCAGCTTGTTCTTTCTGAGGCTTTGCAGGCTTGAGTGGGACATATCCCTGTGATGAATCCTTTGCTGGCCTTCCCAGCCTGAGGTCACAGCTTACGCCTTTTCTGTTTCCAGTGAGTTACACTTGTGCCAGAACTGTCAAAGTGTGTGGTGGGGGCCAGGTCGGGCAATGCACATACCCTCTTGTCACATCTATGATTCACTACAGGATGGAAGAGAGCTAGAATTGCATGGCATGTGAGCCTTTCTTGTAGGCCTCAGGAGCTGCAGGGTGTCATTTAGTGATGGGTGCTGCAGATGTACATAGGCTGTTCTATGGAGTCAGGACTAGGCGGCAGATTTTTATCTGCCATCCCCTCAAGCTCCGAGGCTACATTGACAGGATGTGGTGGAGCAGTGGCCAAAAACCAGAGTGGGATAACTATGGGATGCAGTGGATACCACTGCTGCACTTCATTCAGTATTCCTTGAGACTTCACAGGGAACAGTGGCAAAGTCTGAGACCAGCTGTGGCGGCAGAGTAGAAGCAAACTTGTTATTTTACCAGCAGCTGTGAGAATACTGCTCGTCTGTGCTCCAGGGCTCCTGGTTTCAGTTTGCCTATGAAAAGCTTAGTTCCTTCATCCATTTCAAAAATCTGAGGCTTATGTATATCAAGTGATGAAAGCAGGGACTGTTCCCCTCAAGCCAGTCACTGTGCAGTCCCATTCGCAGCTATAGGGCCTTGCCCCTAGATCTCTTCATTGTGTTCATATATTGGGTTAATGTAAACCTCATCTGTGTTTTTTGTTGCAAAGTCTTTTGCATCTAAAGGAGGCCAGTTCAGATCCTTTTGCAGCTTCCTCTGCCATTTCCGGTACCTGCTCCTTGACTGGAATCCAAACAAGGTTTTAAGCAGCAGCCAGAGCTGCTTGTTCTGCAAGATAACATCCTGTGGAGGGACAGAGGGCAGAGTTAGTGCCGACGTTCGCCCTGGAGAGGGAAAGGTGCTTGGCAGACACAAACTATCCTGTGTTATATGTGCAAAATCCCCCAAGCCTCTCTTCTTACAGGCCACAAGAGCATAACTTTGGGCATCTGCATGTTCTCATGTTCACTAAAATAGTTGCCAATCGCTATGTGGACATCACACTCCTTTGTTCATAGTAAGACAGCTTAGTTGCATCTCTACAGCAGGAGAATTTAGAAGGTTTTCTTCTTGGGGCTGCAGCAGGACTGCATGCCCCAATTTCCTTGCAAGGAACATTACCCAGTTCTGGATAGTGCTCTGTGATCTGCCTAGTGAGACACAGCCAGCTCTAACCCACATGATTTGTGAGCTTGTCTCTTTTCTTTTTAATGACTGAAATATTCAGCTGCGCTACCCAGTGCAGTCTCTAGCTGGGCAATTTGAGATCAAGAGGGAAGGGGCTTTAAAGTCACTATCAGGCATCTGCATGTGCAGCTGCCTGCTCTGCCATCCCCTGAGCCAGTCCTGCTCCTAGTGAGTATTAAGGAAGAGGGGGCTTCCTTATGGCAGCGCTTTGTTCACTCCTTTCCCTGAAGACTTGTGAGACTTGGTCTAAAGCCTCTGGTGCTGCATAAAATGGATTTGATTGACACAGGAGAGGGAGGAAAAAAGCAAAGGCCTGTAGATTTATGCTTCTGCAGGAAGAGCATGCGACTGCTAATAAGGGAAGAAAGAAACTGCTCCTGTTTATTCCCAGGGATAAAGAAGGTAAATAAATGTACTCACCTCTGTAAAAAAAGATACACAAAAGGTGGCCAAGAGCATCAATAAGACATAAACTCGCCAGATCACAGGAGTGCAAAGAAACTGTTGAAATAGACGTGAACCACAGCTAGGTTTAAATGCCTTGCCAAGATCTGCATCTGTTCCCAGTGACTGAAGAGGCTGACTAACATTTTTCCAACGGGAAGCATGGAGGAGACAGTAAGAAATAATAGTAATATCTCTTGTCATAGAGATTTTAGAAAGTTTGAGGCCACATTCTCTAGTGTATATAGGTGCTTAACTCACCTTGGCTACTGAAACTACTACTGAAACCAGTCATCAGGTGTCTGGATCAGAATTAGATGGCTAAATACTTCTGGGGAGCAACAGCTAATGTGCAAAGTATAAATCCTGTCCTCTGCAAGCTAATTCTAATGCCAGGCTCCCACACTAAAAAAAAAACCCTCTGGTTCAAGATCCTGCTTGGGGACGAGCCGCCCAGGCTGCAGTAAGGGCTGGTCCTTGCCCTGAGCTCTCTGCAGCCCATTCCCCATGTTTGGGCTGCGCCTCTGGAAGCTGCTGCCTGTGCTCTGAGCCTCGCTGAGGTCCCCGGAGCGCTCTGACTTTGGTGCCAGGACAGGAGAAGCCCTGCTGCACTGCTCGGGCTTGCTGCAGAATTCCCTGCCCACTCCCTTCCCCAGCCAGATTCTCCAGCCTCCTCCACATGCCACAATACAGTCAACATGATTGTGCTTTGCTATTATGGAATAAGGGCAGCAAGTATGAGCACTTCTCCCTATTGATGCCCAGGGTTCGTAGGAGAATATGAATGCCTCATTGATGGAGCTGTAGCTCCTGGACTGTGTGCTCAGGTACAGGGCCAATGAAACATGCAGCATGAAAGTACTTTTCATTTAAGCTTACCTGCATGCCACTATACACAGCATCAATGTCAGCGAAGAAGAGGAAGAGGCAGATTCCGAGCTGGAGGGCCAGTAAGAGTGAAAACACATCTGGGGAAACAAGAGCATTTGTGGCCCTGAGAACAGTGGTGGTGTGACCAGAATAACTGCAACTCTGCACATGTCTTGATAGGAGCCCCAAGTGCTCATATAAAATTGCTAGTCCATAAAATCCTACTTTTGTCAAAGAAAATAACTGGAATCTGGCAGCTGCTCTCCACTAGCCTGCTGCAGAGCCCTCTACTTGCACGAGTTTTGTACTGATTTTACTGCACAAGCAATTCTTACACAGTCACTGGAAGCCTCCTCAAAAAGGCATTGCTATTAGTCATAAGTCCTCATTAGAAAGCTGTCTATCTTCTACAGGTGATCAGTGCTCTGTGAAAAATTTGGGACCTGCTTTTTCCCAAAATACCGAGTGAAATCCAATACTGCAAAGGTTAAATCAAGTCCTGCTTATCGCGAGTAAAAAGCTGCAATTGCAAAGGAGCTATCAGTACCTGGAGGCTGGCAGGGCTAAGTCATCTGTGCAAAACTCAAATAGAAAAGAAGGATTATCAGGAGAGGATTTGAACAGTAATTGCATCATAGGCTTTTCTTTCTCATCTCTAGGAATGGAGGTCAGGCAAGGCAAGAGAGTAGCTCTGTGGATTTCCAGGCAAATACATCTCATTTTTGTTTGCTATCTGTGTTCACAGTAATATATAGACTTGGCAATAAGTCCAGCACATCATCTGGAAAGCATATATTTTCCAAATGAAGACACAGTCACCTCTTTCAGATGTGCTGCTTATTATTTCAAGGAAGAAGCTAATATAAGAGGTGGTAGCTGAGCTTGCTTTAGAGATAGTGCAATGGGAGCTGACATAAATCAACAGTTATTTTACATGCCAGTCAGTTGTTGGGCACAAATACAATCATAGCATCAGTTTCCTAGCAGCCTTTCTTGTCAATGTGATTTTGTGTTAGGAATGTGAGTCTATGGAGCACAGGTTAATTCATCCACCTCTACTTACAGTTGGTATAGATGGGCTTGCGAAAGGGCTTCCCCTTGGAAAAGACGAAGGCCACGATGATGCAGTTGACAGTGGACAGTGGCCACAGTGTAGTGTCTTCATAGCTGAGGACGCTGCTGTGGGCGCTGCTCGTGGTGCTGTTTCCTGCTGCACTGCTGGAGGTCTGGGTCTGGTTTCCCAGAGAGCAATGTCTGTAAGGAAATACCAAAGGAAAAAACAGCTAATTTCCTGGTTTATGTTAAAATCTCTATCTCAGGTGTGCAACAGAAGCAGTATACAAGACAGATGAACTCTGAATGTGTGTGTGTGTCCCATCTTCCAGCACACCATATGCCCAATGATGCATCCATGCAGTGGCTATGCAATAGCCTCACCTGGCCACAGGTACCCATGGCCATTCCCATTGGAAAATCTTGCTAAATTTCCTATTCTACAGTTTCTTTTCTGCACCATGACATAAGGCAACTAGTTCCTGTGCATAGGTAGAGAATTTAAAATTTCAGGGAGACAGCAAACAAGGCTGCTTGCAAACTTAGAGCCATTTTTAAGCCAGGATAGATGGAAGAAAATTCAAGAAAAATGGCAGCTCCAACCGCAAGCTGGGCTCAAGACCGAAGGGGACCTTACCTCTGGCTGGCCATCTCCACGTACCAGGGCTGCTGCTTCACCAGCAGGAAGCCACAGGTTTGCATGACCACAGTAAAGCACACGTTGAGGACGATGGAGAGCAGCAAGGGAGGAGAGATAAGCTGGCCGGGAGGACGGTAAGGTGCCAGCTTTGGATAGGCCTCTGTCAAGCTCACTGAAAGAAACCACGGACATTTCCAGTCTGAACTGGGCAAACAGGGCTGCACATCCACCCATCCACTCAACGTGAGAGCTGCAAAGTCTGGCCCTAACAAATGTGCAAGAAATGGCTTCGATCTCCACTTTTTCTCATCTGAATGTCTCAAATCTCCACAGGAAAATGCACAGAATGGGGAATATCACCTTCACCTGCACATAGGGATCTCCATGGGAGTCCAAGACCACACTGCAACTCGCATTGAGAATATGCAGGGGAGCCAAAAGATACAGTTATACCCTCCAAGCGCCACAACCAGAGTCTAACTAGAGGAGCTAGCATAAGATGAGCAAGTGCTCATTTCCCACTGAAATCATATATTCAAATACTCTGCTCTGTGCAGATTTCTTGTAGCTCTGCTTGCAAAGGATTATGAGCCAAATGCCACTCTTTGGACCCCAGAGATTGCTCTAACATCAGTGGTTATGATGTTACTGACAGCAGAACTTGGCTCCTTATTTCAATTTTTATTAGAAAATGAAGCTGACTATTTACACCCGGGCTCTTAAACACACACAGCTGGTTTCCCTGAGCTGCTTACTTGTTAGGCAAACCAGAAGGGTAATGACAACGTCTTGTATCAAATACTGGTAATTTCCAAAGATTTGCAGTTGCTGGAAGGAAAACAAAGAAAGCATCACATGACAACAGGTGTCAACTTTGATAATACAACCTGTAGAAGCAACTGCTGTTTCAAAGCAACATTGTACCAGCAACAGCAGCAGCAAGTCACACTCCTGGGCCTCTACAACCCAACTATGGCCTTTTTATTATTCCTTTTTCTTCTTATACAATAGATGAAGTTATATCATCAGGCTTTTTCACTGATTCTCTACAACCCTCTACCACCAGTCTGCCTGTGCTACTATCTATCCAGCTTTTTACATCTTCATTATTCTATATTGCACAGCCCTAGCTGTGTAATAAAGATAAAATCCCCCCAAAGCATGATTCACTGATAGAAGTATTATACAACTTACCCAAAACAGCAAAGCAGTACCAAAGAATTGAATCAAGCCATAAAGGGTCAGGTATTTAACTACAGCAAAGGAAGCAACCAAAGCAGCTCGACCTTCCCTGCTCAAAAGAAAGAGAGAAGAAAAACATCCTCCTCGCCCTTACAGTGGCAGACAAAATTCTGTGGTCTTAGTGCTAGATATGGTGTCTGTTCACAGGAACAACAGCTTTTGTACAAGGTCTTCACAAAATGTGAAAGAGTTTAAATTCCATAGGCATTTTGGCCTTAAGATCCTGCAGAGCTGCTTAGCTAGCCCTTCATCTGAGTTTTTTTTTTTCTTTGCTTTTATTCAGCAGCTATAACTCTAATATCTGGCTTAGGCTGCAGCTATTTGTTTCATTACCAGTTCAACACTATTAGGAACAAGGGGCATTTCTATACCAAGAGGTAATTGTCTTTAAGGCTCAGTGACATTACTGCTGGCTGCTCCTTGACTGTGCACAATGTACAGATGTCAATGTCTTCAAGCAATGACAAGCAAACCTATTCTGTGGTCGCTGCTACATCTGCCCTTCCATGTGACCTTATTCCTGAAGCTATTCCAAAAAAAAAAAAAAAATCCACAATTGTGGGCAAAGGTTTCCTACAAAACACAAAGACACTCACAGCTCTTCAACTTAAAATTAAAAAAATTCACCACCCCCAGCAGCAGAAAAGCTTTCTGCTTTATTTTGCATATTTACTGAGGAATTGTTCAGTTTCTCAAAATCCTTGAAGTGGACACGTACATGTCGTATCTCTTTCCCTCCTCCTCTCTTTTTCTGTGTGTGCAAATGTTTACACAAACAGGCATACAAACACAAGAAGGTAAACACAAATTATTTCCAATATCCCCAAGCTGCCTCAGGATCCTGCTCACACCTGTACCCACTCACTAGCATCCTGGCACGCGCAGCTCCGGCTAGGCAGCAAACCTACCTGATCAGCTCCGGCACACATTGTATATTGGGAATTTGGGATGTGAAGGGAGAAGCCACGGATGCCTCCTGCTCAGACAGTGATATTCCTGCATGGGCCATTTTCAAAGCCTGAAATCCACAGGAGTAATTAAATGGTGAGAAATCCTTACACCCTGCACAACCTGCACCCTACATTTACTGGTGCTTTTCAAGCTTTGCTTCAGATGTCCTTTGTAATTGATCTTCTGCTACTCTGCAGCCTACCTGATCTCATTTTCCAGATAGTATTCCTTCCCCAGGGCTTAAATATCTCTTTTGTTCATTTAATCCCATTACACCTATTTTCAATCTTTTGAACCCTGCTGTAGACGTTCCCCCACACTGGAATTCGTGTATAGTACTTCTGTTAAATATTCCGTTAAGCTATTGGTATTTCCTCTTTCTTCCTTCTATTCCTTTCAATGCCCTCTTCATATTTCTTTTATTGTTTATGAGCTCCCAAGAACCTGATTGCAGCACTTCTATCTTAGCAACAGTAGCGGAGGCAACTTTTGCAAAACCAACATAGTATAATATTATATTATTATATCATTCATATAATAATAGATAATAGGTGATATAATAATTTTCATAACCAAGGCCATCAGCTGTACATTCTAGTACCAGAAGATGAATCAGAATTACTGCAAATGTAAAGAAGTGCATAAAAAATATCCCTACCCTCAGTTTCCAGGGAGAAAATAAAAATAAAAAATAAACAAAAAAACAGCAATTATCCTCTAGAATTTTTGGATGCTGTTATAAAAGCATAATAAAACACAGATACATTGTATTTTACAATGACATACTGAATGAATGTACCCACAGGCTGACTTAGAAAATCCTGATGAAATGTTTTGTTGTGCAGCCCCTTGCAACAGTACTCACTAGACTGATCAAAATGACACTTTTAACTAAAATGAGGCATCGCTTGTACGTACCCCACAGTCATTAGCTCCATCACCACACATACCCACGTAGTAACTGATGGGGAGAAGGAGAGACAAACACATAAGCTTTGCATGCAGCTATTAATCGTGCACGGAGATCCACTGGCATCAGATTTGCAGGTCCATTAGCTCAGGACTTGAGTTACTCTACTACACAAGATAGATGCAGTGGGAATGAGGAGGCTGCATCCTGTGGTTTAATCACTTATGTAGAGGAGGTGGAACAGAATGCAGGGAGCAAAATTAAAATTAAATTTAGAAACAAGAAAGGAAACGATGTTATTCTTTTCCAGGCAGCATTTTCCCTTTGGTGTGAGGTGCCATGAAAGGGGAACAGGGTGCTCGTATCTGCACTTTTGTTCCTGTGGCTGCAGTTTGGCTTTTAGTGGCATTTTGTCCCTGAGTGTGCCTGGAGGCCCAGCAAAGCAGGAGCTAATAGAAGGACAGGGCAGCTCCTGGACCACCACACGAAGTTCCTTCAAGGGGCCTGGGGACCTCCACCTGGATGAGGTGCTCATAACCAGTAACTTTACTGTCTTCTCTCAGAACGATGTCACATCTTGTTTATCCTGAACCAGCGACGTGTAGTTACTGTGACTCCTAGGGGAGGACGTAATGATTTCTTTGGAAGGTATCTGAAAGAGCATCTTTCACGTCACGCTCCCGGCTGCCCCAGGCTCCCTGCAGCTTCGCTGAAGCTGCCGCTGCAGCAGCGCGGCGAGCGCCGGGAGCGGCTGGCAGGCGGCAGCGGCTCTGCGAGGGCTACAGCCTCGCTCTGGATTTTGGGCTCATCCCTGCATAATGCTGCTTACTGTCCCGAAACAGCAAAGCAGCTTCTAAAGCTGACCAATGCGTAAAGCTGTTCCTGACACACAGCATCCTTGCGGGCAGGCTGGGAGGAATGTGGATGCAAAGATGGTGAACATGGATTATGTGCAGAGGAAGGGAGGATCAGAAAGATGGGTTTGGAGCAATGTAGACTGGCATAATTATACATCCAAAAAAAGGCATTTTACTGTTTTCTTTTCTTTTTTTCTTACCAACAATAGTAAAACCAAATAAAGCCTTACTTAAGTTTTTGAAACTCTTCTACGAGGCTGGATTTCTGGGCAGGAGACATCCGAGCAAAGACAGTGCCGTTCACCAGTATCTGCAAGAAAAAGCAGCAGCTGTCTTTGGCCTTGCAGGCTGTCCTTGCAGTCGTGCTGCAGACTGTGTGGACCTGAAGAGGTCACCTAGTCTAAACTGCTCCCCTAGGGCAGGATCAGGTCTCCTTGAGCAGAGCCTAGCACGTGCTTCATTTAAAATCCTCCAATTCTGTCTCCCAAATCTGCAAGTTTTTGCTATCCATAAAGTTAGTGTTTCCTCTAATTTAGATTTACCATGCTTTGAGGTCCTTCTTGCTCTCTCCATAGCAGGTGCTAGAAAAACAGAGTGCCATGTTCTCTGCAAAAGCCTTTTAAATGGCACAGTTTAGTGCTTTCCATGTGCACAACAGATGGTTGATGACATGAGTATAACATTATTTTTTTGGCCATGCTTTCAGGTAGAATGAAATTTAGGCTTAGTATCTCTCCCTCTTCCAGCTGCTTTATGGACTGAGTGTCAGGAGTTGAGAATTTCTGCTTCTAGATGGGGGGGATTTCATTTTTTTGATGCCACTGCTGAACAGAAGACACTGAGTTTTGTAGCAATCCATGGGGAAATGGACTGATATTTTTTAATTAAACTGAGAAGGTGATCATAGAGCAGAGCAGCTGCTTGCGGTACCACAACTAACCTTGTCACTTGAAGTAGGATGAAAGCAAGCTGCTCAGGTTAAACTCGAGACACGCTGGGAAGCAGCCCAAGTTGTCAACATACGACAGGGCAGGAGTAGCCTGAGCACAAATCCCATTTAAATGAAATGGGGAGAGGAGAGCAGGTGCCTTGTTGCCTCCCAGCTTACTTTTGGCAGCAGGCTGTAGAAATGCTTTACGATAGCTTGATAGGTCTTTCCGTCCATCGCAAAATGGTAGCTGCAGGCTTCACCTTCCAAGTCCACCTTCTGCTCGGTATTAACCCGTATCTCCTAGAAGTAAGACAGCGTTTTTTTTTTTTCTCAGACTGAATTCATAATATCTTGAAGCCCTGGAGCCTGGGCTGGCCCTGAGACAGCAGGGTGGCCATGAAGTCATCTCGCTTCCCAACAGATAACCAGCCCTGGAGCTGGCGGTGGCAGAGGGCTGTCCAGCCCTGTGGAAGTTGGGTCCAGCAAACGGTCACACAAGCAAGAACCCGTGCAAATCGTGTTACCCACAGGGTGGCTGCTGCGAAGCGTGTCACCCGTGGGGCAGCCGCTGCAGAGCTCGTATTTGCACAGTTATTTTACCTGTTATCAGGAGCACAGAGCCACAGTGAAAGGTCCGTGTCACACCTCTGCATACCCTGGGGTTATCCCCTGCCCCTCCCAGCTGCTCCAAAATGCCCAGCAAGGAGTCCAGCTGAAACGCCTGGCTATGGCACACTTGCAGCACCCAAATACCGCTTTCCCTGGTGGTGCTTACCCTGGGCCCAGCTGCGCTCGCCTCGCTGTCCTCCGCAAGCTGCCAGGACAGGGAAGCTGGAGCAGAGCCCTGCGGCTCCCGGGCCTGCAGGAGGATCACGCGGCTGGCACTGCCGACGAGCCCCGCGCTCCTGGCCACCGTCACCGCCGTCTGCAGGTTGTCCCCTGCGGATGACACCAGCCAGGCAGAGCGCTACCACCTGCGGCACCCGGAGGCGCTGCAAGGGGCCACGAGCCCCGCACTCACCCGTGACCATGATGCTGCGGATGCGGGCGGCCGTGAGCTCCCGCAGCACCGGCTCCGTCTCCTGCTTCAGGCGGTTCTCCATGACCAGGAGGCCCAGGAACACCAGCTCCGACTCCACCGCCTCTCTTGAAGCAAGGACAGAAACACAAACATGCTGCTTGCATGTGGAGCAGAACCCTCCACGTAGGCTCAGCTCTGCAGGGAAGCCCCACTGAGCTGGAAAACCCCTTTCTCCACAGAGAAGCGCAAACTTGGGACCAATGAGGCTCAGCAAGCGCTGATGTCTCTGCAGCTCCAGCTGGAGCACGTCTCCTCTGCACTGCAACCCCAAGGACACGTGTGCGGAGGGATGGATGCTTGCAGGAACAGGCAGTTAAGAGTATAACAATCATTTGCCTGGAAAAAGGTACTGTATGGCAGAGCTACTGTCCTTGCACCTAATGTTGGGGAAGGTTTGTGGAGAGGCAGGCTCCAGGCAGGTAAGGGGAGAAGTGGGAAAGGGGCACAGGTCACCCTTAGCAAGCCTCGCCTCACCTCTCCAGGTGCGACGCATCTGCATCCTCTCCGAGGCTTAGCACCTTATGAGCCAGGGCAATGACTCTGAAGCCTTGGCTTGTGTATGTCTTGAGCTCCTCTAGGAAATTAGCCGGGACTGTTTGTGGGGGGAAAAGTTTCACCATTAGAGTATTTTGTCTTCGCAGACTTCTTTTCCAGGATTAAATGCCCACTCATTAGGACATATTATAACCCTACCTAGAAGCACTGTTCCCCCTCCAAATAAAACTCAACTCTTTTGTACTAAGGTTCTGTAGCTGACTGTTCAAATAAGTGATTTATCCATGTATTTCATACTTTTAAATACACATTGAGGTGTATTTAGACCAGTTTCACAAGTCTGGTCTGAGTTTTGCTGCCAACATGCTCAGTTACACTGGGAGAACTGTTTTATGTCCATGCCTTAATAGGAGAATTCTCCCAAATCCTAAATTTCCAATATTTCAATCATTCCAGTGACTCTACAAGCAATAAGTTCCTTTTCACTTTGTAGTAATTAATAAGCACTTTACAAGCAAAGCTTTGCAGTGCAGTATCTACTTATTTATTAAGCTGTAAACAATATATAAATAGTTAAGAGAGGGTAATAGAAGATATTTAAGACACCTGAGAAAGTGGAACATATTTTTCTTGCTAAACCTGAATTGTTTGGAGGGCTGTGTCATTATATCTTAGGTTAAACTAAATCTTTCCATTGTCTCTGAAAATGATTTTCACCTGTTCTCAGGTCATTGCCCTCTGAAAGAGCAAAGTCCAGAGCCACAGACCATCAGTGCTCTGTTTGCTTGGTATCCTTCAGAAGCAGTCACGCAAATGTGAGCTGACTTTCAAGTTTGCAGATGGATTTGAGAGCAGACCTGTAATATTGCTGACACACAAAAGAGAAAAAGCCTCTGTCTGTGAGGGAGGACAGAAGTCTTGGCTGGAGTGCTAATCGGCAATTATCCCTAATAGCAGTTACTTGCATTTTCACAGCAATTTGCCATCACTGAGATTTGAAGCCTTTGCAAGCAGGGGCAGTAACTCAGTGCTGAATTTGCAGGTCAATAAATTAACAGAAAGTTAAGAATGTGCTGCAACATGTACCATTAGCCTGATCTTACACCTACTCAGCTCTTTGGGGATTTTTGACATGTCAGCATCACTGGTAGCTAGAGCTTCAGCTGGTGCAGGTCAGCTCATGCTGTACAAACCACAGCCTGTACTTCTTGCTAGACACTAGGCCCTGTGCACCTCAAACTTACAAAAGAGCAGTGCTTTTTTTGTTTGTTTGTTTATTTTGTATTATTATCTAATGACATTTAACTACTGCACAGTTCAAAGGCTTGTTTGTGAGAAGAGCAGCTGCAGCATAACCAGCTGGGAGACAGAACTGAAAACCTTCCAGATTACAGTCCCAACAGAAACTGTTTTGCAACAAGCCCCCAAAAAGCTCCCAAGTTGCCCTTTCCCAATTCTATACCAGTTTCTGGTCTGCAAAAGCCAGTTACTGTTTCCGGGGCTCCCTTCATGTACAGATCATACTGCTCCTTTCCAGTCTTCTGGGTAACAACAGACATTCTCTGCAATCCTGAAGAAAATGGGAATTGATGGAGGACTGCTATTCCTTCCACAGGAGCCTGGAAAGAGGTCAGGAAAACAAGCGTTATTTCAGTACTTGATTCACTGATAGCACAAAGCAAATCCATCCCGAGCTTTTGCTTGTTTTTTTTCTGACCAACATGATTTATTCACTTTTGCTGCCTTCTGCCTGGGGGATCAGGCCAATGACTGCAAGCTTGGGAACCACCGCCTTGGCATATTTGGCTTCTCAACAATACTTCTAGAGCCCTCAGTGCACTTCTTTATATTTAATGTGTTTTCCAGGCTTTGTCTCAGTGGGTTTTTTTTAATAACTTTATATTGATTCCTGGAGTTACAAATGTGGAAACTGACATCTGATGTACTACAGTGACAATACCAAGGGAGCAGAGTAATCCTAGAAATAACTCAGTAACTTTTATTATTTAAAGTGGTAGATTTGGAAATTATTAATTTTTAGACACCTGAGCCCATCTTCAAGTTGCTAATGTTTTAGAGGCCACCAGCAGAAGGAGTCTCTTTCCTCCATCAGCTTTTCTTGCCTTAATACCTTTCTCCTGCTGGTCGAGATGTACAAGCCTCTGCTGCTGCCCCTGGCTGTTGCTTTACCCCCTCTCACATCATTGCTCTTTCTTCTGTGCTTTTTTTTCCCAGCTTGCTTTGTTTTTGCTAGTTTCCAGTGTCTTACTAGCATTTCTTCCTTCGTATCTTTATTTTTTTTAATATATTTTTGTCAACTGTATTCAGGTCTTAAGGCAGAGAGAGAGCTTTGCAGCCCCAAGGTGCTGGCCAAAAACCCTAACCTATTCCCTCTTCCACTTCAAATAGAATTTCCTTCCTAGGCCCTAAAAGCTTCAATCCTGGTCTACTTTGGAAACGATGCAGCACAGCACCAAAACAGTGGTTGAGAGGTGTTTTAAAGCCTCTAGCCAAGATAGATATGCAGGGACTCTGCATATGCTGTATGAAAAAACAGAATATTCAGGATATTCACATCGAATACTTTTTCTCAAAAAGAATTGAACTCACAGCGCTGGCCTTTGGTCCGGGTCTAACTATGCAGGTGTCAAAATTGCTGGCCCCATCATGAGCTGTGGTGCGATCCTCTATTTCCTACAAAAGAGAAACATCACTGGTGCCATCTCAGGGTGCCAGTGTCCCCGGGGAACCAGGCAACGGAGCAGCCAGCTCACAGAGCTCACTAATGAAACCTCATTTATCTGTGCTGCAAAGAGTAACTTTTACACTCAATTTTTCATTAGTTTGTCTTTTTTTTTTCTCTGCACACCTCTAGCACATCTCTAGTAATGGTTGTTGATTTAAGCTTCACATCTGCCTTTTAAAAGCAGGAATAGCAGCATGTGGCAATGTGCTTCCCCTTTATTGCTGACAGCCAGCTGCAGAGTCCTTCATTATCAGAAACAGCCACCCCTATCAGCAGGGACAGCCTCCTTGCAGCCTTGCCCACATGGTCCTGCATGTTTTGCCTTATCAGAGTTTGTATTCAAAGTTTACATATGAAAAAACTGAAATGTCATGGTTTCTCTAAGCTCCATTTCCACATAGATTTAATGCCTGGACAGCTCAATGACTAAGGGAAAGAGAAATAATTATCCTTATCTGGCCAATTTTATCTTCTAGGTTCTTGCTTTTAAAGGACTCTTGCTTACGTACTGTGCAGAGGCAGGCTGACAATTGTAGCCGTGGGTACTCAGCCCTCCATGACTTTGCTTTCCATGTGCCGAGTCGCATTCCCCCTCATGTTCCCCTTCTGCCCAGTTTTCCATAGGAGTGAGTATGGGAATGGTGCCCCCCCCGCAGCCCCACTGCAGGACCTGCCCTCTGTCTTGCTTTTTGATTAATATCTCCTGAGCAAAACGCTGGAGGAGAAAACATGACATGCCCGTGCGAGTGCTCCTCGGGCAGCTCGCTGTCACCGCGCCGTGCGGCCGCGACGGGCCGCTCACCGGCGACCAGGCTCCCGCTCTGCTTCCTTAACTTGCCGTTTCCAAACCAAATTAAGAGAGCAAATGCAAGCAGCCCCGAGCAAAGCAATTGCTGGAGGCAGCAAAGAGCTGCCAGAGGGGCACAGAACTGCGAGGGACTGGGAATAACAAAGGCGGCAACAGCTGCAGGAGGACAAGGCCGCAACCGCCAGGCCCGGAGAGGAGCGTCCATTGCAGGTAAGCATTTGAGCTCGATTTAAGAGTGACCTCCTGTAGGCTGGACTGGGGATGTCTGCAGTTTGGATGTGTGCAGGGGAGAGGCCCCGCGTTACCCAGTGCGTGGCCTCGAACATTTTCAGGTCCAGCGGGTCTCCTTGTAGCTTCTCATCCAAAACAACCAGGGAATGGCAGCTCGCCATGGCTCCACACAGAGGGCCCCAGGGCAAAGGCGTGCTGGATGGGAATTTATGGATCTTCTGGAAGCTGGTTGAAAGCAGAGGGTTAGTGGGATGGCATGCAGGAGGGATACACAGACACGGGGCCTCAGCCCCTGGGGGCAGGTGCTGCTCTGCTGAGCGCGTGCCCGAAGGTGCCACCTTCATTTCCACTGGCAGATATTACACCTGCATGTCCACAGAATCTGATTGCCTGTCCTTCACCCTGATTTTAAAACTGGGCAAGTTCATTGACCCATATTGAGCTACACTGAGGCACTCTGCAAAACATTCACACATCTTTTTCTGTTTCTGTGGAAAGCTTTGAAGGTCACTCGCTCTTCATCTCTGTGGCCCACGCTGGACCTGTGTGGGGCTGGGCTGTGTCATGGCTCTGATTTTATAATGAAAGTTACTCTGCAGAGCCCTCTTTTCTCACATAAATGTTTTTCCTTGTAAGAAAGCAGCAGGCTGTATGCCTGCCAGGCCAGAACACAGCCCATTGCCATTTAGGCTGCCACACTGAGGAGAAATTTAAAATATTTTATTTACCTTGGATTACCACTAACCGCCTCATTAGCAGAACGGGAGCAGTGAAACGCATCTGGAAGTCAGCAGGGTGGCACCTAGCAGCTCTGCCCAAAAGAACAATGAAATCCAGCACCTATTGTTCCTCAGGGCCATCAAAACCTATTCTGTCTCCAACAAATTATATCTGGTCTCAGCCTGATCATAATTGGCTTATTAATTAATTAGCACTTGCAAGATGCTGTGAAACTGCTAAATACTGTACAAAACCAGCAAATATTTATATCTTATTAAATGCACAATAGGATATTTTGCAATCAAGTGAAATTCCTTTACTCTTATTGCCTAGCAGTGTTGGGATTAGCTGACAGCTATTCTTATAATATGTTTAAGAATGTGACTGTTTAAGAGAAAGTAATTATGTAAATACATTAATGAGATCAATGCAGACAGCAATAGCTCCTCACTGCATGTTGGCAAGCGACCAGTGCTGGTTCCCAGTGGGTGAGGTTTGGACATGTCTGCAAAGGCATCCTCATGTTTTGACACCTTACAGAATTTTCTATCACTGGAATTTATTCTCATATACACAACCAATTTTGTTCTGTGGCTCCCATGAGCAGATGCTCCTGCAGGATGAGCTTACTGGAAGTAACTGTGGCAATGCTATGACCTTCTACCTCTTGGGAGGCTCCAAGCAGCCTGCTGAGCACGTAGCTTTCGAGTGTGACCCCCTGGATCACAGGGCAGGAGCAAGGACAGCCTATAATATATGCCTGTGTTTTGGTCCTATTACAAGAATTTTTTATTGAGTGACACTTAACTAACCTCTTCTCATTAACTTGTATCAGATAGTAATTTTCTTTTTGTCCTGCAAGGAGCTATCAGGAATGTAATTTTTCGCCTTTCTCAATGAATCCATCCTTTCATTCATTATGCTGTAATTATCTCCTTGGGGCCGAAGTCACTGATATATTAGCAACTACTAATGAAATCCAGGGGTAGATAACAACATATCTGATTGGTCCTGGCCACTATATAAGATGAATATTTGAGTTTGGCATAACATGCAGACTGCACCACATCTTGATTGTATTACAGGGATTTGATTAAATGGTATAATTCTGGGTATAGTCTAATTTATTTTTTAAAAAGGTGGCTATCACTTGGGAGTTTTAATGTGTTTTGGGCCTAGAGTTAAAATGGACTCCGCTGTGGGTGTGAGGGAGCATAAGGACATCTGAGCTTTACGGACTTGACTGTTGCAGTCGTTATAAGGCTTCGCTGATTTATTTCACAGTATTTGCAGAAGATAGCAGAGATCCAGTGGGCAAAGTTAGTTGGCATAGCTGCTAATTTCAACAGAAGCAGCATTATCCTAATGCTTAAATGATGAAAGGTTTATTGACTAGATTAAGGATATTTATTGAACTATGCTGCAGATGACATAATTGAAAAGCTCTGTGCATATTGTCTAAATCCCCTCGGGGTAGTTACAAACACTCATGCTGCTGCTGACTTCTGGTCCGTGTGTTTGTCTAGAATTAGCAGTGACACATTTATTACCGTGTCTCCTGCAGCAGCACCCAGAGCTCTCCTCTAAGGGTAACAGAGTCGGGAGGTGCTGGGGAGGATGTGTGCAGGTCAGGCAGCAGGAAGAAACCCAGCATGGACCCACAGGGCCTCCACCTCCCGCAAATGCATCCATCTTCATTGCATTTTATTTGCTGTCCCTCTCTTTTTCCTATGCAGCCTGTGTGCTGACCATATATTTGTGCACTGCATTCACACTGGACATGGCCAAATTAAACCCTTCCTTACCGGCTTCCCTCTGAAGGGATGACACCCCAAAGGTCCAGTCCATCTTCTGTCAATGTGCCAGTCTAAATTAAAATAAACATCTGGTTACTTTGATACTGCCCACACTTTCCTCCTTGGCCACAGCCTCAGAAGTCCTCTGCGGCCTTCCTGGCTAGGGCAAACCTCCCACTGCCCATCCGGGCACCTCTGGAGGATTTTGGTCCTAGAAGTAAATAAAGACAGATGGAGTGGCTAAACTCCATTTATTTATCTAAATAAATAATGATTTAAAAAACCCTAAACATATTTCTGTCAGCCAAAGCACCTTTCAGTGCTGCAGAAAGCACCTTACTTTATCGAAGCACACCAGGTTGATCTGCCCGCAGATATTAATCCTCTGGGGACTGATGCAGAAAATCTTCTTTTTCTTCAGCCTCCTTTGGGCATAAACTATCGCTGTTGTCAGGGCAGCGGGGATGGCGGGCGGCACGGAGACGGTGAGGAGCAGGAGCGCCATGGCCACCACCTCTGCCACTGGCTTCTGCAAGCAGTGAGAGCAACGGGCTGCCATGGGGTGGCCATAGCCGCCCTCCCCACCGAGTGACCCCGGTGGGAGACCCTGCCGTGCTGCCCAGGAGCAGCGCATGCCAGGTCCTGCCCCAGGGCATGACAGAGGTAGTCTGCTTTTGGTGTCCCTCCTCCCCGTACCCCAGCACCGATTGCACTGGGACAGCACCGACGAGACCGGGCGCTGCCGTGCGCTCAGCGCTGCACCACTCGTACTCACTTTGTGGTAGACAAATACACAGACCGTGTAGATCAGCCCGAGAATGCCAATCAGAGAGAGCCCTACAATGAACTTGAAGGCATCTCTGTAGAGTTTGAAGTTCACAGGCTTGGGGTAGAGGATGGACCTCACCAAGTCTCCTTTAGCTGTGTTGAACCCTGTGTGAAGATACATGCCATGTATCGTGTACCAGACACAACAGCTTTACAGTCCGAATTAACAGGTAGGTAGGTAGGTAGGGGACGGGTAGGTTGGGGATGGGTAGCATCACACATCCCTTAATCATCACATGGGAACCAACGTTTCTCAGAGACAACAGATCTACTCTTCATCTGAACTACAAAGAGAAAGGAGCTTCCTTAGCAGTCCCTTGCGCTTCCACTTCCCCTCTAGAAGTGAAAAATACATGAAATACCGGTTTGAAGCACAACAGCTCTCACTGGCCCTCTGCCTGTTGGCTTCGCCTGTATGACTTCTGTGCCACAGAAGAGGACATGTCTCCGATAGTCTTCCATGCTGTGGGTTTTCCAGGGCATCGGGCTCTCCATAAGAGGCAAGGGAGTTTTAGTAACCGGAATACTTTCACCTAGGAACAGGATTGTGCAGCTTCACTTAAGAGGGATTTAAGGTTTTGATTCTCCATATTAAAAAACTGATAGCAGTTGTTAGGCTCTTAAGCTTTCCTAATATTAGTTTGTATATGGATATACACAGGTGAGTTTATGTTGACAGCCATTGTGATTTTAATCTCAAAGTGCATCCTATCAATTGCCTCAATGAGCTTTTCCTATCAGTTATTTTGGATCAAATTTTGCCCTAACTGTAGTTAGTGCTCATTGTTTATGTAGAACACAGACACCTATCCTTGAGCAGAATTGCTGCACAAGCTGGTCCTAAAACTCAAAAAAGATACATATGTTGTGTATTTGAGCATTTATACTTTCTGTTCCCACAAGTGTATCAAACTTACTTTTTTTTATGCAGATAAGAAATATTTATTACATAATAGAACAGATCAAAAGCCCAAGACAACTGTAAATTATTCAACTCGTAGTTCTCCATGCCCTGCCATGAACTATTCTAACAATTAGCAAACAAATCACTATCGGAACAGATGGGGTCATCTCCCTGACAGCAGACCTGCTTGGAAGTGGTAGCGTTTCGTTCTCCAGGGGCGTACCTGTGAGCATGCCCTCGTTCACAACGCAGCTCCCGTCGATCAGTACCGCATCACATGGGAGAGACAGCTTTTTTCCATCCAAAAGAAACATGTCTCCGGGGACTAAGTGACGAGATTCCAGCTTTTTGCTACCTGTAGTACAGTATAAAATGAACTTGTGCACAAATTCTGAGTAGTAAGAAAATCTTCCAAGGCATGTATAACATCGTCTAATTTCTGCAGTGCATAAAGGCAATGATTCTTAGGAAAACTGACTGCTGAGGCTTAGGAAAACTGAAAAGCAGCAGTACAAAGGCCCTGTATGAATATCTGCCTCCAAGTCATTTTCTGAAGTTGTTTTTGTTTAGTGTCTATAAACCCATCAGACTAAGAAAACATATGTAATGCCCTTATATCACTCATAACCCTAGTATTGTACATCTCAAAACCCCTGGGAGGCAGGGAAAGTCTATACCATCTATTTTATGGACAAGGAACCCAGAAATGCAGGGAAAACCCGTACTTCATTGGGTGCCATACTTCTGGACCCCCTGAAAATTACCAACAACTACCTTGACAAGATTGTAAAAGTTGCCTATAGCATTGCATAAACTATCTGGAAACTGGACTCGGAAGGCCAGAGTTGTTATCTGGTTGCTTGTTTCTGAAATTCACTTTCCAAAGCTGTTCTTGATTCTTGCCCCAAATTGCCAGGCCTGTGGGCATCATTACGGAGCACCTCACAGCTCCTCCCACACCTCTCCTCGCTGCCTTGTCCTGCCCACCTCCTTCTGCACCCATTCCCCCCACAACCAGCCCTCCGTACGCTCCTTCCATGGCAATCCGCATGAGCTATGTAATTCCAGGTGCATTTCATCACTGTTAATTACACAGGCTAGCAATTACAGTGAACCACAGATGACTCACCTTCGTTCTTTGTGCAGACTGTAACCTCGACTTTGTTGTGCGCCTCCAGAAGGTCATGTAGCTTGATAGACTGCTGTTGGTGGGAAAGCAATTTGAGTGTTGAAAGCCTATACTGAGATTAATCACTATGTTACGATCATCCTATCGACAAAGAAACTGAACTTGACTGAATTATCCAGGGCAGGTTTCACATCCCTTTTGGGAGTAAGGAGGTGAGTTCACAGAGTTAATCTAGAACAAACTGCTGTGGACCTAAACTTTTATTTTCTTGCCTTTGATACCACTAGACCTCCCTCAGCTTTCAAGGTGCTCTCTCTGGCTTGCTCCAGTGTAAGCAGGGTAGAGTAAGCAGAGTAAGAGCTCCATTCTTGTTAGGAGATTATGAGTAGATCAACCAAGTTGTAGAGGCTATCATTACAAAAGAGTCATTGCAAGAAGAAAAAGCAGCGATTCCAATTTAGCTGGGTGCCAATGCTTCCCTGGTTCTGCAATCTGATTGAGACAATTACATATCCTGAGATAATGATGAAGTCAGCTGCCATTGTGTGAACAGAGAGAGAATGCGTTATCTTGATTTAAAAACTGCAATTGCAAAAAGCCCTTCATCCCAAAGTGTGGATTTCTTCATTAGCATTGTTCTTGCAAGGATGTTAAACCAGTTTGAAGAATATCCTGAGGCCCTGAACATTATAACTCTGCATGCCAACATTTCCAGCCTCGCAATAAAACCAGCCTTGCCAAGGAAAGTTGAACAGACCTCGGTGCTCTGCAGTACTGGGATATGGCACCAACACTGTTTCTAGAGATCTTAGAGGGATGTGGGTGCTATGCAGGCTATAGATCTCAGCCAAAGATGCAAAAAGGTGATTCTTGGCCAACGCACCTGCACTGGCAGTAGCCCCAGGTTCGCGCGGAGCCGCTGGCCGGGGCTGCTGTGTGGGCTGGAAGAAGCCACGGCAGTGAGAGCTGGCCCGAGGCGAGCTGCCCGGCCCGGCCGCGCCAGCCCCGCGCCAGCCCCGCGCTCCTGCCGCGCCGCCCCGGCCCCGCCAGCGGGCGCGGGAACGCACCATCGCTGCAAACTGGCTCCGGGGAGCAGTTTACCACCGCTTTCAGGGTGCTGTGCAGCTGGTTATAACCCGAGAACAATTCTCAGGGGTACTTCTTGCTACTCTCCAGCAATGCAGTGCAGGAAGGATAAGTTGGGGGCAATGCAAGCTGTGCCTGGCTTTGGAACTGCCTGTGCAGGCTCAGGTGGGCTTTGGGCACAAGCATTAGCTCAGCACACCTCATAGCAACCTTTCTTCTCATTGTTTCCCTCCTTTTTTCCTTACTCCATCCTTTTTCATGTGATTTCTTACCTTCCCTGTGAATTTAATGTGGCAGAGGCTAGAGGAAGAGGTTTCAAAGGGAGAGCTCTACATTTCTAACAGTAAGCACCAGGAATCTCAGGCCACCTATTCACTTAGCCCTGCTGAATAAAGATACTCAGCACAAGAAAAATGTTGTGAAAGAATTAATTTCATGTATTTTCCTTTGCCACAGAGTCTGAGGATGTCAGGTCTATTATGCAAGTTCTTTACCTCAAAGACTGAATGAGCAGAGACTATTGAAAATTGCTTCTAAGAAGTTCTAAGGCAAAATTGATGAAAGAATTTGAGATATTTAAAAAAATCATGCTTCTTATTCCTTTAAGACCTGCTATTTAATGACTCTTAAGAAAAATTATGCAGAGATGTGGACTCCTGTCCACAAAGCCTTGTGTATGCCACGTATCAAACTTCAGTCCTCTTCCCTTATTCTTGGGAAGTTCAAGACCACCAGATCTTTTCCATAGGAATAAATCTGAGTAATACAGAAGAATAGGTAGTAAAAATAAATTAATATCTGTAAAGCCAGAGCCTGGAAATAGCTACGTGTTCTGTGTCTGTGACAAATGCAGCCAGTAGCAGCATGTGGCACAGCAAGGCAGCCCGCCGCGCAGCACTCACCTGCCTCAGGTCATACACGGTTAAGGCAATGGAAATAATGGACAGGATTATGATAGCCACCGAATATTCAATATAGCCTTGGCACAGCCACAGAGTGAGGGTGAAGGTTTGGAACACATAAAAGGGGTTTAAAATCTGCAAATACAAATGTAACACTTGTCAGGAGAGGACACAACATGTGTCAGGAGCAAACAAGTATGGGGCAAGGCAAGAACATTCATTATAATGTCTAGATGTCTTGAACACTAATTTAAGGGATTGTTTTGCTATTTCAGGCTAAATTTCTTCCATGGTATTTTTGGAGCATTAACAGATTCCATCTCCTAACTTTGCAGATTACACCTAGCACAGGTTGTCACTGAAAGAGCCATCTGCATAACAATTATAACTTGGATGAATTATTCATCTGAAAAATTTGGTCCCTCAGTGAAAATTTAATACATTTTCAACATTCACTAGGGCAAAGTGACAGATACTAAATCAGGATGCCAGTCCTCAGCCACGGAAGCAGTATCTGGACAGAAATACTGCAGGTTTATGAGGACTGATCTGCCTCAGGGCATGACCATTAAAATTTCAAACATGAAGCCTCAAACATGGATGGAAGTGCAAAGTTGATATTAAATAAACTTTTCAAAGTGCTAGACCGGAGTTTTCTTTCATACCATCTCCAGGGGACAGTGAATGGCTGGAAATGTGAAGTCCAGCCAATTTCAGGAGCCCTGGAGCTTTTAATTTATTTTTTTTGTAGGGTATTTCAAACAAACTCCACTTACGGTGCTGACTGCACTCATGCATGATACGTACTAGCTTTGCCTCCCATCCTTCAAAGCTCTTACCATTCTAAAGGCAATTGTATAGCATCCAAAGTCCCTTGCTGTGTACATGTACGACATTATGCTCTGTTTTCAAAAGCTCCACTTATAGGCTAGCAAAAATGTATGGCCAGCAGCTCTCTATATGAACTCAACAAGTAACAATCACACACTCATCTTTCCTTCTACCCACAAGATATGTTTATTTAGTTCTCTGCAGAGGAAGATTAATCTTGCAGTGGATCTTGTTTGCTTACATAGACACGAAAATTGACTTGCCTCTTAAGTCATATGAAAAAAGGAAGTTACTAGATGAATAATGCAATTCAAAAATATTATTTTTGCCTATGCTCATTTCCATTCTAAAGCACACATACAGAGCAGTAACTGTGTAGCATTGAATAGGGAAACCAAGAGTTAGGATACAGAATCAGAGGTCTTACTTCTTGTTCAAATGACAAAAGAAATTTAAGATGGCAAAATATTTACTTGGACACGATTAAAACAATGGTATTAAGGAGGAACAAGCAAGCTATAGTTGTACTAAAGAAATTTCAGTGCAGACATCCACGAAGGGCTGACATGAAAGGGGGACATAGTTACAGAGGTGCTTGTGGTCTGCCCAGCAGCTGCAGAAAGCAGAGGCTCTCCAGGCCCACGTCACTCCGAGCAGCAGGGCAAGAGCACCCAGCTTCTGAGAGAGATCCACTCAGCAACATGGAGCTGTACAGGGCAGAGTGACAGCACTAGTCCTCCAAACTGCAGCTCTCTGAGCAGCAGGGTATTCCTAAGGATAAGGTCTAGGTGCTATAAGTATGCAGTATATATCCTACTATTTAGATAGTCTTCCCCACAATCTTCTGCTAGGAAATATGCTAAAAATATTATCACCATTTATAGCCATAAAGGAGGCCCACCAGCTTTCCTCCCTGGCTTATGCTTATGAGGCATCAATTGCCCCATCCCCGAGTGCCAAGGAGAAGTCTTTAAAACACATCTCATCTGCACGCTGAAAGGCAGCCATACTTACTGACCTCTTTAAAAAGTAATTTCCAAATGGGGCGAATTTCAACTTCGATGGCATTAGGGCCACACACCAGCTGCCTGTAAGAAGACAGAGTCCCAAGTGCTATAGATTTATCTTGCAGAGCAGGCCTTTGTGCAGAAAGCTGTGCATGTAACATTAACACTTTTAGCTAGAAAAGTAACTTCTGGAAGCACAGATATCTGAGCAGGAAACAAACTATTGTAGCTGATCATTTTTTTTTTAAGAAGAGCTTTTATTCAGAAGACAAAGTTTACTTTTTTTTTTTTTCTGAAAAACTTTTCAGTTTTCTGCTAAATGCTGTGATGAGCTTTTCTGAAAACTCCTAAAGAGATCATGGCAAAAGATGTCAGACAACATTTATTGTGCCCAAAATGTCAGAGCTGGCAGCATTTTCCCCAGACTTCCCTCGTCACTACTTAGAACAGAATAAGCTGAGTCAAGTGAGAAGGATAATTTTGCACATTTTTGAATGCCATTCGCACCACCTTACCAGTAAGGTGAGTAACAGAATGCTCACAGGAATCTCAAAGAGGGACTTTGTACGTCTTACAGTCTTAGGTTCATAATTAGCTCATGTCTACTTAAATCTGAAAAACACTAATCACAAAGGAAATCATGTAGACGATACCTCATCTTCTGTTCCTCTGTTGTCAGGCCAGCTCCAAACTTGTGATGTATGTTGTGACATGTGTTGCTGTCATCTATCGATCTAGGATAAGAGAAGACAGTTCAGGCAAGAGAGTCCCCATTAACAAAGAGTTCTGTAATGAGCTGCTCACACTCACCCAACTTTCTTGAACTCTTTTACAGAAAAGTCCCAAATATAACGGATTTTCTGCACCTGGATACATCTCATCTGGAAGACGAAATAGCAAAAATTCCTTTTTCCACCTCATTTCCACCTCATGTTCTAGGGAGAAACTTCAACTCTTTCAACAGGATTTGCCAGAAGGCGCTGGCAGAGCCTCTGGGGAGCTTGCAGGTGCCTTGACTCTCTGACTTCATTCATCGTCTCCTTGCTCTTTCTCCTCCATTTACAGGTGACTTACCTTTAAATGTGGCTTCATTAGAGCTCTGTTTATGACAGAATCTTTATCAGCTACAACCAGACTATCTGTTTTACTGCCCTCAGGTGGCAGCCATGCGGACAAATCAATCCAGGTCACCTTCTTCTTGGTGTACTTCTGAAACTCATCCTAGAGAAACAGAGAGGAGTTCCGTGGTAAGTCCAAGATGTTGCTAGTAATAATCTTTACTGACTCCAAGAAGAAGAAACAAACTCTTCTATGAAGTGCTTTGAACTCTGCAAATGAAACCAATTGTTCCTGTAAAGCCTTGCCACTCCACTTCCAAATCTGCTACATCGTGCTAGTAAAGAAAGACAAACTGCCCAATAAATGGAAACAACAGGTTCTGCTGATAACAATAAGCCCAAGAGTCCACCTACTGTTGTTCTAAGCAGCACAACATCAGCTTCTTCCAGGCTGCAGGGGATGCAGTTTGCCCGCACGTCCCATTCTGGCTTCCAGTAGAAGAGCAGCAGCAGAGCCCCGCAGGACAAGATGTAGCCGGCGATGCACAGGGCCCTGCGGCTGCCCTGGCTTTTGTAGCCAAATATCTCCTGCAGAGCAAGGAGAAAGCATTTTTGTTAACCGGCTTGACCTTGGCATTTGTTCATCGGGGCAGGAAGCACATGCTTAATGAAAAGAAAGGCTGTTCACTGATGCCCCCTAAAGCCCCAAGGTTGTTTTTGGAAATGAAAGAGTTTGCTGATTGATGTGATATAATTAAGGGTATAGCAGAGCTGCTGAAAGGAAGATGCTGCCGGGTGGCTGCCAACAGGAGCATTTTCATATCAGAGTTCTCCTTGTATTTCTGAAGAATTACCTTGATTCTGCAGCTTTTAGCATCAAAACTAAAGCTATCAAGTTGTTGTGATAACACTTTACCTGACTTTTGGTATATCATACCAAATAATCCTATTTGCCTGCAGCTGAGGAGGGTGTCACTGTGAGACCTTGTTGCCAACTGCAAAGTCCATCCTGCAGAAAAGAAACAGAATCTCCCTCTAGGAAAGTACAGAATAGAGGCAGTATATAGTATAGTAGCTCAAGCCCTTGAGCAGCAACTCTCCTCCTCTGCCTGATACCTATAGGTATGTTGTCTTCCACTGAAAAAAGGTGCTTGAGGATCTAACTAACTAAACAAGTACTAACAGGAGTACTTGTTTAGCACAGATTATTTGTTTTAAGGTTGCAGGGAAAACTAGAAAAATATCATTTCTTTTTGTGTTGCGTCTGGAGAAAAAAATTATTATTTTCAATAAGGCTTCTCAATTTCTGCTGCTTTGAGCCATATGTTTTCTTCCTTAGCTGTGTCTTTGCTTTGCCTCCTACCCATTAAATAAAACAAGACCAAACAGCTCCAGGTAATCCCTGCCCCTTCACCGCGGGGCTGGTGGCAGGAGCAGGATCTCCCCCATGCTGAGGGCTTGTGTGAGAAGCTGGCAGCGCTGCTGGGGGGTGGCTGCAGGTGTGCCCCTACCCACAGCTGACCCACGGCCGCTTGTGTCACAGCCCAGGCTGCAGCCACCCACGGGTGACGCGGCTGCAGCGCACGCCCGTGCAGAAGGTTGGGGAGCAGAGCTAATATCCGAGCCAGGCCCCCGATAACCCTGCTCACCCACCCACAGACCCACAGAGACGTGATGCACCTGCCCCTGGGAAGCTATTGGGCAAGTCGGCAGATGTGGGCAGAGTTGATAAATGGGAGGAACTGTTCCTGTATTTGTACTCTTGAGTTTCCTGGAGGCTCTGAAAGCTTTCTAGAAAAGCTGGCTAACTGAAGTATGCAGTGGGGTTAGTGTAAACTGTCATTGAATCAACTACCATATTCGGGAGGTAAAAAGGTTGTTTAAATTGTAAATAGGATAAAAAATTAAAAAGCTGCACTTGGATTGGAATGCCTGCTACATAGGACAGAGTTTGCAACAAAGAGGAACTACTCAAAGAGGGGTTATACAGACAATTATACTGATTCAACTTCAGGTGTAACTTTAAAATGATTTAAAGACAGTAGAGGAAGCTCCTATTTAGGTTTAAGAGCACAATTAATTTGATTTAGCTAAACTCAGATCATACTCAACATAAACTAAGCTGGAATCATTGCAGGTCAAGTAAAATGAAGAAGATAATCATGCAACCCTTAGTACCAGGCTGACAAAATTAACTTCAGCCTAACTTGATAGCTTTTAAATTTGCAGCTGTGTTGTATAAGAAATATTATTTCTTTAAAGGTTACATAAATTTAAACCAGTAACTATAGATGTTGTTTTAAGGTATGGAAGGCAAACTATTGACTGCAATTAGAAAATCCATAGCAATTTTCATTTGCTTAATAGTGGGATTTTTAAGAATACGTTCCAAATGCAATCCTGGAGAGCAGGAAGCCTGCTGTGGCTGTGAAGCAACCACTAGCTGCAGTCTGCATGCAAGGAGAGAGCTTCTGGCTCTGGGGGAACACGCTGCTTCCAGAGCCTGCAGCACAAACACACATCTAGCGAACGCAGGTGCTGCAGAGCTGTGCACAGGAATCTGCTTTGGTGCACTGGCAATACCTGGATTGCAGTTGTGCTCTACATAGGCTAGTGAGGAGAAAGTTTTTGTCTCAACCCCAGCAGGGTCTCCACAACCACAACGTGTTGGCAGGCAGAGGACGAGTGTTGATCTCACTGTCTTTGCGAGGCACTCCCTCGGCACAGCCATTTCAAGCTGCTGCACAAACATAATCACCCCAAAGACAGAAGGTATATTCAATTTAGCAGTAATTAAAAGTATTCTAAGGACAGAACTTTGCTCTGTAGGTACTTTTAAAAAGGTTGAAGAACAAGTGATCCCTGCCATAAGAGCTGCTGTAGACTTCACTTATCTGCCCGGTCTTTCTAGACCAAGATCCTAACATGTCAGGAGGAATGATTTAATCACTGCTCTGGAAATCATCCTGGATGAAACTTCTTTTTGAGCATCTCCCCTGTCACAAGCTTTTTGATGACAAGATGAAAAGGAAAGAGTGCCTTTGTATTAGAGACACACAATTACATTGGAATGGATAATGAAATAGAGAGTGGGGAAAGGAACGTGCCTCCTTGATCAAATAATTTCTGGTGGGCAAGGAGACCTCTTGCACATTTCATGCATTTGGAGTGACCTTCTATGCTGAAGAGGGAGTCTCCAGTGGGGAGTGAAGACCAAGAGCAGTCAGAGGCATATCAGAAATGAGCCAGTGGGACAAGGGACACACTTGCAGAAAATCCAACCCCAGCAAATCCCCTCAGTCCTTACCAGCTCATTTTCTTCATCCTTGTTGAGAAACATATAATGATCCTTCCAAAACTTTTCGTCCATCGGCTAGTGCTGTTTTCAGCTTTGAATGTTCTTGTTGGTGAGGCAAGCAACGTCAGGTGGAGTCACCGACTTGAACTCAGTGCCATGTTAAGTTCACCTCTCACCATGGTCCTCTCTGCTGCCTTTGAGTTGCTTTTGATTTCACAGCATACGTGTTTCTTATTGGGCACACAGGAGAGGGAGGAAAATCCAGCCTCCTGCATAAAGCTCTTATGTAACACGTGCGTTTCTCTGCCTCCTCTCATTGATGTGCTCACCAGGTTGGGAAAGGCTGTGAGCAGAGTCCCAGAGGCAAAGGCAGGGAAGAACTTACTCCTCTGCAGGATGGGACACGGCTCCGGGCAGAGCCCAAAAGGAAATCAAGGCACACGACAAGATAAAGGGTGGGAGAAGACCTGAGCCTTGTGGAGAGCTGAGCTCAGAGCAGCTGTGTTAGACTGGGGATTATTTCCAATATGTCAGAGAAGGGCATCTACCCTGGGGCAAGATTTGGTTTCAGCCCAGTGGAGGTGCATCATAAAGCAATGATTTTTAGATGTGGCTCTAGTTTCAGCTTCATCAGTACTTAGAGCTTTGCCTCAAACCATTGTTTCAGGGTGACTAAATTACAAGGAAAGAGCAAAGGGGCTAGATGAATAATTTGGAGGAGCCCAGCTGATCAACAGGACATCTAAACTGCATTAGACATCAACTACTGCAAGGTAGGGAGAGATACCAGGGCCTCCCACCACTAATCCATCCACCAGGAGCTGGAGCTGCAGGGAGGCTTTAAAGCCCTCTTGTGTCTCTACTATTGCCTTGTACCCCCAATCACAGTGTTGTCAGAGATGGTTTTTCAGGCATTAGTCTGAAATTGCTCTGTCTCCCCTCATTCTCCCTCTGTCACAAAGTCTGAGAACAACCATTTATCCTGGTAGGAAAATGTGCTGTGCTTTTTTCTAGGTAAAAAAGTAGATGCCTTTGTGAACAGAAGCAACAGCCCTGGGTTTGCTCAGACTGTTAGAAAATCCTTCTTGGTTCAAGCAGAAGAATGAAATTTACCACCACTGATGAGAGCAGGAGATTTAAAGTCCTTAGAGAGTTTTTTCCAAAGATGTTATTCTCCAGTGATGAGAAATCAAGAATTTTCCTGAGTTTCTCTTTTCCTAGTTGAGAGAGAAAATAGTGTCCAGAGACTGCAGTGATTGATATGTGAAGTTCTATGTGTCCCATAATTGGTAGATTCAACGTGGAAAGTACTCAGGCAACTGAGAGAAGCACCTTTTAGTAAATGGACTTTTATGGAAATAAAACCACTCATTTATGTTTCTTCCCTTTAAAACAGTCTAAGAAAAAGGCCCATCTGTCTGGCCGTGGGATGATCCAAGAGTAATTGTCACTCTGCTGCGTCCTAAAAGGCTACTTGGAGGTGGCTTTGCATATTCCAACCTAGAAGCATCCTTGGAGGTTCTGCCATCTGTAGCCATATCCATCAAGATTTGATGAAATAACAAAAATGGACCAAACACTGGAGAATTCCATGGAATGTGGAAAAAATATATATACTTTTAGCAAGAAACCATGTAATAGAATATCCGTTTTCATTCTGAACTGGCTAAAGCCTGAAGTGAGACATATTTTAGCATAAAAAATAATAGTCTGCTTTCATTTCTACCTGTTCTGAGAAAGCACCCGTAAACTCTTAAACCACTTTATTCATATCCAGACGTTGTCATCCTGCTTTTGGCACGTGATACACTTACAGGTCATTCCACTCCCTTATTTTAAGAAGCAATGAACATTTCTTAGGTCCTGGCTAGTGGTGGCTGTTGTGTCCTCTGAGGACATTCTCATATCAAAAAAAAGATTTATGCAAAGGGATAAAGTGCAACCAATAATGAGAACAGTGATTGCCTAATATCAGCCAACACCCTTGGTAATTTTCCAAGGACTCAAGTAAGGTATTATTTGCAAGGGTGGTGTTACTAGTTCTCTGTACTTGTAATTTGATCATATTGGGTAAAGAGTTTCTGTTTTACATGAAAATGATGTCCACTCTCTGGACTGGATGTCTCAGTCATGCGTTTGCATGGGGCAATGTGATGCTTATTGCAACTACTGCAGTCCATGTTTGCAAAGTGATTCCCAAGCTATATGGAGACCTCCCCTAATCTCCTATATGGAGATGCCATCCCCTAATGCAATGGTGCCAGTAACTGAGAAGGGGAAAAAGAAGAATCTAGGGAATTTGAGACTCAGGGTATTATAGGCCAGAGGAGCCACCTTTAATATACAGGTGAAAACTACACAGAAAGACCTTAAACGGTCACTTTGTAAGTACTTAGGGATAATGATGTGATAAGGAACAACAAACATGGATCTGTCAGAGGAAGATTCTATCAAATCAATTTCATTTCCTTCTGACAGGGAGATGCTCCAGGGAAGAAGAAAATGGAGTTAATGTGGCATATTTGGACTTCAGTAAGGCTTTCCCTCAGCTCCTCATGATATTGTGGTGGTACCAGAAAATGGGATTGCTCTATGGTAGCCTGAAAGGTTGAACCCTGTGCAGGTGTCAGTGGTTCAAAGTCCATGCTGTGGGACCCAAAGCATTATTTTTTTCGTTAGGAGCTTAGGTGGGATGGAGCCTGGGACCTAAATGTGTCCATGACACTAAAATGGGAGAAGTGCCTACTTCAGGGAAATGAAAAAAAAATCAGGATAATTTTGGGATGCTGGCCAAATAATCTGAAATTATATGGAAGTCAGTAAAATGTGACAGTAGGTAAGACAGAATGCGACACAAACAAGTACAAAATTGGGAGATGGTGGCCACACAGCTCTATGACAGAAGATGAGACACGGCAAACTGTAGATTGTTCCCTCTTTCCAAAAATGTGCCTGTCATTCCAAGCCATAAGAAAGAGGAGTATGGTGAAATATATAAGATGGAAGGAAATTATTCCACTTGACTTGTTGTTAGCAAGGCCTCAGTTGGAGCTCAGGTTTTAGGAAGGTGTGGGTTAAATGGAAAGAATCCAAATGACAAAATGAAGAGAAGTTAGGAAAACATGACCCTGCTGTCTGTGGCGGGGAGGACCCTGTTGGCAGCATTACTGGGGCCCGGAGCAGGTGCACAGATGACAAGGACATCTCAAGTCTCTCTGGTTTCAGAGAGGCAAGTGCTTTATGTTAAATGAATTTCAGATCAAAGTAACTGTTTTTATCAGAACCATTCTGTCTATTCTTGAGGCCAACCACAGTCCTATGAGACACCTACACAGCAGTGTGAGTCAGAAGTTATATTTCTTCAGTCCCACCTGTATTTTTTGTTGCTTATTTCCTGCTGGTTTTTTATTTCTTCTGATGATCCCATCATTCTGTTCTTCTGTGTCCTTCCCTAGTTTGCAGTCTGGTTTATGCTTAGAAGCTGTATCGGTCTAAGATGTTAAAAACATTTAACTGTGTTGTGCAGCTAAACATAGGACACTGAAAGGCAACATCATCCTTTAATTTTGAACCCTTTGCCCTGCCCTGCCTGATAGGTGTCCGGCCCCTATCAGTCACCATCTGGCCTTCTCATTCCAAATACCCTATTTTATCTCTACTCAGGCATGCCCAGCTGTCTCAGAGTGAGTTATCTAGTCCTAGTAAATGTCCAAGTCTGACATCTCTAGAGCTTGTAAACCAATGCTTTAATAACTGCATTCTTCACCTTATCCACAGGTGATAGAGCCAAGTGAGCAAAATTTACAGATAACCTAAAAATCACTCAGGTTTGTCCTGCTGTCTTGAGAACTGTGGATGCAACATGCTGTTGGTAAGCACAGTGAACTTCTATGTTAAAGCAAAAGGATTCAAATGCTCAATGGGCTTCTGCAGGCACCATGCGTAATTTGGGTACGGGATGTCTTGTAGTTCACTCCATTCCACGTGTCCTGAGCTGCCCTGCTGGAAGGGACAGTGGATTAGTTCCAATAGGACACTGTTGTTCCAGAGCCAGGCTGTCTCCAGGCTAGGTGGTCCGTGGTGAGCTCCAGAGGAGCAGGCTGCTCTGCATGGCTGTTCATCCATGAGGATCAACAGAGGCACTGCTGTAAAGCAGACCTGCTGTCACTAAGGCAAGCAAATCGGCTCTTGCATGCAGATGGGCTGAAAAAGTACAAAATACTCCAACAGAGCTCTCTGGAGCAGCTCCAGCTGCTGACAGTGGGTTTATTACACCAGACTAGGCTCAGACCAAACAGTTGGCTGCCACTTCAGTCATCTTGTCTACTTATTGTCCCTTGTTACCTTGCTGACCCATGTGCAGGAGAGAAGCAGTAGTGCAGTGCCCGCAGGGCAGCTTGCGTCTATTGAATCTCTGCCTTGGCTTTTTCACACACTGAAGATGTACAGCACAGCCAGGTATTTTAGACAGTGAGAGGAGTAAGGGCAAGGTGAGAGCCCTGGAGAGCTTGTCTGGAGCTCTGCCTTCACCACCGTTCCCCTGAGCAGCCAGGCACAGTTACTGATTTAGAGTTTGCACGGGGAGCACTCGCAGCCTTCTGGACTGACACGTCCAAGCTGAGAGCTGTTCTTCGCTGGAGGGCAGCAGAGAAGGAGACCCATCCAGGGGGCAGTCCGGACTGCTTCAGTTTAACTCCAGTCCTGAGACGGAAAGCTCCAGTCCCTGCACAAGGCATCTTGGCAGAGCCTGGTCTGCTCAGATCTGAAGATGAAGAAACCCCCTGCCCACGGGCGCAGCCCACGACACAAGGAGGCACAGGGGGAAAGACAGGCGAGGGGCATCCTCGAGCTGTCTGCTTTTTTGATCTTCTCACATTTCACAGCTCATACTCTCTTTCTTGTTGGTGCACAGCAAGGTCAACCTTACTGTTCCGCATTTTTTTTTCTTGTTTGTGCATTTAATAAGGCTCTATTTTCACTTGAGCACCAGGTGCCAATTCAGCTGTAAGGAAATCTGAAGCTGTAGCCATGCCAATAGGTTCTGTTGAGGTATAAAAAAATACAGCAGGCAATGTACAGAAGGCAGTAAAATAGCACCCTCTTGTCCCTAAAGAACCAAAAGGAAAATTATAATTAAACTGATACTTATTTCAGCAAATAAATCAGTCTATGTTCAGTGTAAACCACACAGTAAACCAGGCACAAAATATTCTACACAAATAAGCAATCTCATTTCCCTAGGAACATAAAAGGTGGGTACAGCAAGTTCTTTAAGTCTCTCGTATGTAACAACACAACATGTTCTTGAATATTTGCTGTCCACATGACAGGCTATGTCTTCATATCCTGTGATATGAGTAAGTGGTAAAGTGGCATGAATGGTAATTAGCCACTCATTCCACCTGCCTTCCAGGGCACGGAGGGTACCTGTGTGACATGCTTCATTTCTCCTGGGCCTCGGCTGCTCCCGGGAGCAGTCTCCACTTAGGAGCAGTCTCCACTGAGGATCCTGTCAGCGGCCAGAGTGCATTCCCTGTGGAGCAGCTTTCCCAGTGCAGGGCAGAGCAGACCTCATTAGGCTATGGTGTTTCCCGTACTGACACTCCCAAACTTTGGAAGCGGCACTCTCGTGCCTTCAGCTCTTCAGAGACTCTGACAGAAGGATGTGGCCAACAAATCTAACATGGAAAGCTCCACAAGTTCCTGCATTGTTTATATGCTGCCTGGCTGCTGTTACTGGGACAGAAAGGGACAGGTCTGGTTCATGAATTCCTGTTCTGCCCAGAGCCTTGAACTCAGCTCTGGGTGTCAGGGCCACATTCCTGGTTCTGCTATTCTGACCAGAAGGATGGGATGGTCCTGTTTGACTTGTGCCCTGAAAGGATTCAAAGAGCAAAAGCAGAGCATTCTGAGAGTCAAGATGGTGCAACACGATACTGCTCTGGGTAGTGGCAATCACAAGGAGGAACAGAGTGGCAGCTTTGGAGAAACAGCAAGGAACTGAAGGCCAGGAGGAGTGCCCCAGGGTGCGGTTCCTGTGACCTGTGCAGAACTTCTCTGCTTTGCAGTGAACAGAAACCCTGTCTGGCATGTGAGTGGCAGCTGAATGCAACTGGAAGTTCTAGCATAATCTCCTTCATCTGAGGAATGGCTGAGGGAGCCTTGCTGGCTTTCATGGCTGGAGCTTCTGAATCAAAGTTTACCTGATCTTGGATGATCTTGGGATTGGGTGAGATAGGGAGGAGGTGCAGTGAGACATCAAGCAAACGTGTCCTGCTCTCTAAGCAGCTTTCCAGATCCAAAGCACCCTTTTCTCTTTGTCACCTCTCCAGTCATCTGCAGGATCTGAAAAAGTAACCTTTTACGATCTAGTTCTTCTTTCTCTCTCCAAATTCATTTTCTCCTTTAAGTAGGACGCTTTTTTACCTGAAGCTATCCAGTGGCTAGGCACAAATGCACAGTCAATGGGGACATTGGTGTCCTAACCATATCTGCTAGCTGGCCAGGAGACAGTGAAGAGATTTTTTTTTAATTAGATTTAAACAAGACATAGCTGGATGTCAAACTGCCACTACGGATGTTCCTCAATTCGCTACCACTTCTTGTACCTACAGCCACTCGAAGGCATTCACATTCTGATGAAGCAAACAAGCCTGCCAGCAGTAGCACCTGCTTTGGTCACTGGTCACAAAATGTGCAGTGCAAATGGGGCATTCCCAAGCAAGAACGAGTCCTTCTGATTAATTCACTTCATATTCGGTTGCTTTCTTAGAAAAGGATCGTTGTCTCCATGATCAATAGCCAACCAGGAAGCAAACTTACATAATGGGGCTTGTTTGACAATGTGCTTGAACATTGCCATTTAACGCATTCCTTTGGCAATTAACCCACGCTCAGGGGGTGGAGATGCTACCTCAAGTTACTCCGGTGGCCTGATGTATTGTAAGTACAGCACACTCCCTCCGAGCTCCGGGACTGCATGCCAGCTGCATGCGAGCTAGAGGAGGGCTGGGGACGGGTTAAGCACTGGACTGCGAGGCAGTTAAGTGCAGAATGAAACAGGGCTCGTTTTCGAAAATGTAGACTTAGTCTAAAGGACACACAAAAGAACACTGAGTCGTCTAAAACCTGTTCAGTAGCTGGCATCAGACCCCTACATTGCATAAAACCAGAAATGACTGAAACTATGAAAATAGTTCTTATGGAAATAGTCTATTTTTAATGGCTTGGGTCATCGAGGCACAAAGTCCTTTTGCATTGCTTTCCTTGTTGACTCTTGGCAGGTGCTTGATCTTCCCAGATGCCCTTGTAATTTTCATGAAGACCTATAATAAGTTCCTTAGAGAAAAAGGTGAGTGGAAAACCAGTATTTTCTTGTTAATATTACTGCCCACCTACGCGTATAATCGGTGAGGGTCTGTTTATTTTAAAGTGAGCTTGGTGTTCCCAAGCAAACTGAGGCAATAAACAGACAAAAATTGTGATAACTCTGTATCAAGATAAACAAGTAATGAATAAAAGAGAAGGACAAAAACAAAAGTGATTTTTTTTTCGTTAACTGAAACAATTGCATTTCAAAAGGAAAAATAAATTTTGGAACTACCCCTAAGGGTGGCTGCACATTGCAGTAGATTGGCTGCGTTCCTGGGAGTCTGCCCCTTTGATTTAGAGGTAGTGAGCTAACCAGGGTGGACAGTGTCTGCCAGCAAAGATCCCTGGGGGTCTGTTTAACCAGCGTTGCCTGCCAGTCACAAAAAGAAAAAGTGAGCCTGGGGTTTCAATCCTCTAGGGAATTTTTCATCTCTGTTTGGATAGCCTGTTTGAGGGACTGGTGAGGCCATATCCAGGGCTGCCAGCCTGTCACTGCCTTCATGCAGCCTCAGAGTTTTCAAAGCTCTCCTATAATACCCCTACCAAAAAAATAAAAAAAAAAAATTCATCCAGGTTTCATCACTGTTCCTCTACTGTTCTGTCATTGTTGCAAGGAATGCCAGGCAGCAGATTCAGTCCAACAGGACTGTGTAGCCACATTGCAGCTGCCTCTCCTGCACGTGCAAACACGTGAGGACGGGCAAGGGCACGGCAGCTCTCTGCAGGTAGCAGACCGGACACGCAGGAAGCAGCTTGTTGCTGTTCATGCCATCCTAATATCTAGAGGAATAAAATCAAATAAGAGAGCCTCTCAATTATAAATGTAAAAGAGAATCCTGGGCACACTTGAAGCTTCTATTTTAATTTAAAGCTGTTCCCCTTCCTGATGGTAAATACTTTCCCAATCCAAGACCAAAGGGACCACTGTGGCATAGGGATGTGAACTGGGTCTCCTGCAGACATTTCACCAGAACTGAGGGACTATAACCTGTGTGCACTGAACAGGTCAGCAGCAATGCTGTGTGTCGGCAGGTGGAACTGAGGATTGACACTTTACATAGTGGCAGAGATGAAGCATCACCTACCATTTTCGGTTTTCATGCGGGTAAAACTGTGTTCCAGCAGTAGGCAAGAAGACTTTATCTTGTTGGCCCTGCAAGTGCCACAGGTTTGCCGGGAGCTGACCTTGCTGCACTGCTGTCAGTTGTGAAAGTTTGCCAACTCGGCAATGCTAGCTTGTCACAGACAGCAGTTTATTTCTGATGTGATGGATTTCGGAAATAAGCCAATCAGTTTGTTCTCCAAGGAAATGTTACTGTATTTTCAACAGAGGAGGGCAGGAGTAACTCCATTAGCCTGTGCTTGTAGCGTCTCCTGAAGCTGCAAGGATTGCATAGAGTAAGAGCTAAAGCCTTTAGCCTTCACCTGCTAATGGGTTTGTTACAAACTGGAAACTCACCTTGAACAAATGTGAAGCTTTTCTGATTTGTGCTGAGCTGTGTGGCCTTGCGGAAGTTTAATGTGAGTGTGAGATTGAAATGCCCAGGGTCGGCAGGGCTCTATGGAGTGTCGGAATTCACAGCAGACCCCTGAGACCTGTAACCTGGCTGAATCTCACTGCATGAAATAAAATTCTGAAGTATCAAGAATCACCGTTTCCTTGGAGTTCTTTCCTTGAGAGAGGACACCTTGAAAGCAGAGCCAGCCCTTTCTTGAACAAGGAGTTTGTTTCATGCATAGGAACTGTTTGTTTCCATTTCCTGAGCCAGGGGCTTCTCCAGGTCAGTGGTAATGAAATGTTGTAATCACATTTTAAAAGATTCCTGCTTACTAGAATTTCCTTTCTAAAGGAAATGTAAAGGCTAAAACATACAGCAAAATGTACTGCCAAATTTCTCTTGTTTTGTGGTCAGTATTTACTCTGTTCGCATTTGTCAAACTTGTATGAGAAAAATGCTCAAGTAAAGCAAAGCTTAAAACATTTTTTCTTTCCTTTTTATTAAAATGAATAATAAGAACTTATGTTTATTCAAGCTAAACTTTTTTTTTTAAAAAACATGGTTCTGGTTCAGATGCTGAATCAAAGCAGTACATAGGCTACACTGATTTGCTTTTGTTTATTCAGAGCTAATTGCACTTAGTGCAAGTGAGTTGCCTGGTAGCAGGGAGCTACTACAGAGCTCTGCACTATTCCCGTCATGGTAGCTCAAGGATGGGAAAGATAGGTGGATAATTCTGGCTAGCTCTGGCTATTTGCATCTCCTTCCAGCTCCACAAAGTGAAGCATTGAGGGAGAAAGAACAACAAACCCCAGACATGAGGTAGCAGTATCTGAAACTTTGGGAAGTGTAGGAATACAAGGACCTGCTTGCGTTCAACAACCTCAAACAGAAGCAAGTTCTGTTGGATTTCTCTAAAGGGAAGGAGGAGTGCTGGAGTCTGAATTAGCTACTTGTCGTCAGGAAGATCTACCATTCTTACACTGTGTAACAGAGCTTGAGAGCGATGCAGCACTGGGAGTTTCGACCATGGATATACTTTGCCAATTTTTCCAGGCTGCTCCATTTACATTTAGCTACCAGCAGCCACTCATCTGTTGGTTAGAGGACAAGGGAACCATTTATGCTACTGTAGCCTGGTTTTATGCTTCTGGAGTATTCTAGCCAAATCTGGTTGGACTCGGAATGAGAGGGCAGGAGTGGGTCAGTCCTTCCACTTTTCTAGTGTCTCCGGAACAGTCCTATCACTATCAGCTACAATTGTCCTGGACATGTTTCCTTCAGAGTGTGTTCTCATTGCTGTCAAATGTTGGATTGCTGTGACCTCCCATATTTTCATCTACTGATATTGCAACAGAATCTGAGAAGAAAGTTTCATTCAGAGGTGGCCAGGCTGAGTCTTTCTCTAACATTCGTTGCAGCCTCTTGTAATGGCTCTTTGAATAATACTTGAAGGTCCTTTTCAGCAGCAGCCATAGGGCTCTGTTCTCAATGACAGCTTCCTGTAAAAGCAAGAGCAGATGAAAGATTTTAGAAGACCCAAAAAGCAGCTTTTCATTCTCAGAACATACCCAGGGAAAGTACTGGAGACCCAGATATCCCACCATGTCCTGCTCATCCAGAGTTCTCCACTGGAAAGCAAGGACTGGTTCCTCCTGACAGTCTGCAAGATTTGAGTAGAAAACACTACACACTTCCATTTTTCCGTGGGCTGGGGAAGGGCCTGTTACAGCCTGTTCACCATTGGAAAGAACAGGTGGCTAGGGACATGTGTACTCGTATTTGATCATTCTGATGTGGGGCTTTGAAGGGGGAGAGAGACTTTAAAAAGAGAGGGGAAGGATAAGGCAGTAGCTCCTGTTTTACCAAATACTTCCAAACTGGACTGAGAAGGATGGAGAGAGACTGAGAGCAGACCCTTTCTTCTCACCAAATGGTGCTGACAGGTATGTTCAAAGCAGCTCACCTCTGTTATGAAGGACACAGCAAGGGTAACTGCAAGCATTATCACCATGAAGCCCCGCCATGTGGAGGGAGTGCAGACAAGCTGTGAAGAAAGCAGTAGTGGTACTTCTTCAGTGGGAGTATCGAGTGGATGTGGGTGGAAGCAAACAACATCAGAAGCCTAGATCCTACACTGACTACATATATTGCTGAAAAGCTGATGTTGCTACTTGTCTTTAGGAATTACTGAGGAAGAAGTATTTAAACTTATGAAACCACACTCCAGAACTGCAACAGAAAACCTGAAGGATTTCTTTCTTCCTGAAATAAGAAAGAGGCCTGAGTATTTCAGCTCCAAATCCAGCTCTAGCTTTCCACAGCTGGGACACTGGGTTTCTGGCTATACTTCAATGTATTTCAGGGATTCAGTTCAGATCCAAAATTTGGATCAGCACTTTCTCCAGGGCTAGGCTACTTCAGACTTTTGTCTTTTTGCCACTGCCTCATTTTCTCTTCCTAACAAATCCAGTGCATTCCCTCCAGACAGACTGGGAGTTTTGCAGTTCTCCCCAGAGCCATTCTAGTCCTTCAGAGCTGCATTGTTGACAATGATGTCCCTGGTCACCACCATTCACACTAGGACTAAGACTTGCCTGAAAGTGCCATCTCGTGGCTGAGTCCTTTAATTGTGTCTTCTTGGGGAGCTTCTGTTCTGGGAAGTGTTACACACTGAGGCAGCCATAGCTAGGCAGCTTGGCAATCAAAGTCTTCTGGCCTATCTATCTGTTTCTGCATTTTATTATTCCCATTTCTAGATCTTCTTTCCAACACTTACACAAAGATACAGGACTTTAAGCAGCGTCATGCCAGATGATGCTTTAGGAACCTGTGGGCTCCATTCAAATGTGAAAACTAGACAGGGTGCCTTAAAATGTGAGAAACTGGGAGCCAAAAGCTGCAGTGAGTACTGACTGGCAAAATTTCTTCATATATTTCGCTTGCAGAGCAAGTACAGCCTGTACTTCAGCTTAACTTGAAGAGCCTAGCTTCTTCTGCTGGCCTCTCTACTAAAGACCAAGCCACCAACATATCAAACACAGTAGGTTCCCCATTATGGACCTCTGTTGGATGGCCTAAGCACTGAAACAATCAAACTGAGGTCCTTGAATAGACAGGTGAGTGTCAGAGCACACAGACCTTACTTTGTTCGATATCCTCCTAATGGTTGTGCAGCTAGCAAATTCCCAGAACGTTCTTCATTCTCATAATCTAAAATCCACTTTTTTGGCTTGTCTTTAGAAATGCTGTATATCCCTGTTAAAGTCTATGCCTTGTGTTAGGAACAGTCCTAGCGTCCTTAGAGTGGGTTGACAGTAATATGAAAACCTGCCCTGGAATAATACTTACATCCATCCTTGAGTAGAGACCATCAATATCAGCAAACAGCAAGAAGAGGCAAACACCCAGCTGCACTGTGAGCACCAGCATGAACACGTCTGAAGCGACAAGAGGAAGCAAATAAAAGCCTGGATTTACAAGCATCCTCAGCTTTGGCTGTTGCTAAAGAGGAATGTAGACACTATTTCGGTTTCTATATTATGTATCTCTGGATGGTTTCTCTTTAATGGAGACACTAGCCATAAAATTATGGACGAGAATAAATTGACTAAATCTAGATCTAGCTCCTGTTTACTTAAAATGCATCATTCAGGCTCTCTTTAGTAATACGACATGTCCACCAGTCACCAGCACCTGCCTGCTTTTTGTTAACAGTTTTTATTTTTCTGCTTCAGAAATCCAGACGCCAGAGCCAAACTTGCAGCAGCACAGAAGCCCTGTCCTTGACATTGAAGCGTCAGTCCAGTTCAGAGAGGTGCTGACCACAGGATGCAAATAAGACTGACACTTTGGAAAAGGCTGCCATTAGTCAACAAGGTAGAGGTTTAGGAATGTTATATTGGACTCCTGCTGTTTTAGCTGGTATCACTTTGGTCAAGTATTACTTTTTCTCTAGTGAATTGAACTCTTGAGCTGAGTATGCCACAGATCTTTTCCTTCTTCCCATACTTACAATTTGTGTAGACAGGCTTCCTGAAAGGTTTTCCTTTGGAAAACACTAGTGCTACGATGAGGCAGTTGATAGTACTTAGCAGCCACACTGTGGTGTTTTCATAGCTCTTATAGCCGTTGTCCACTTCCCTCAGGGCTCCTTCTCCCATCCCATGGAAATCAAGGCTGGAAGAATTCTCTGTGTCGCTGACATTTCCTGAGAGACAGGCACTATAAAAAAAAAAGAGTCACTCTAATCAGCAAATGATCATTGCCTGGTTATTTCCCCCTGCTTCCACTGCCACTGTCATGAATCCTCATACTTCCTATGCCATCACAAGGATGTGGCTTATTACTAGTGCCCTCAGTCTCACCCACTGGGTTGAATTTGCTGAACTTGCAGCCAGAGTTCAAACCTGCTTGGATACCCTGACTTCCCCTGCAGTCAAATGCTCCTCTTCATGCTCTGCAGAAAGATTCTTGTTACAAGCACTGTGCAGCACAGCAGACTCTCTGGAGAAGCTGGGACCTGAAGACGTCACCAGTTACTTAGCACACTATGGGAGCATACAGGTCTGCTTGCAGATGCTGAAGAGCATCAGGGTGAAGCTGATGATCAGTATCATGCAGACCTGCCCCATTGCATCTGGCTGGGTCCCCCATAATCCCAAGAAGGGGACTTACCTGTGTATATTGGTCTTGGAATACCAGGGCTGCTTCTGGACCAAAACAAACCCTAGGATTTGCAGGCTGAGACTGAAGAGGATGTTAAATATGACGGAAAGCAGCAGCGGGGGTGAGATGAGCTGGCTGGGAGGCCTGTAGGGAACCAGCTTTGGATACGCATCTGTGAAACTCACTGAAACATGCACAGACATGCTTACTAGTGCGCCCGAAATACCAGCAGTGATGCTGTCTATTATTGACTGCTATTAATGGCCAGCTCTTCTCAGCCTACAAGGCTCTCTGTAATATATACCAATACTATTTCAATTACAAATTATACTTATTTTCTCATCAAATCTTACTGGCCACAGAAGAAGTTAATTAATGTTATCTGACTACTGTTAAGCACTTTTGGATAAAAGAGGTTGAATCTTGATTCTACTTATCTACTGGCAGGTCCAAGGATATAAATGTATGCTCAGTCTCCTCGCAAATACCTGTGATTTATTGTCATCTGCAGCATGGGATCTGTTGCTGTACATGTTCCATGTATCCTCCTGGTCCTCCTGGACTATTGCCTGGTTATTTGAGCTGGTTGAGGACCCAAAAGATTTCCATCAAGTCCTCTCTTCTAAGGTTTCACCACATCATCCAGGCGTATGGCACTTTTGAGTAAAGTTATATACAGCAAGCCCTGACGCAGAGTTGCAAAATGGACTATTTACAGCAAGATAGCTTTCATTACCCAGTGTGGTGACTGACCCTTTAGAACTGATTTAATCAAGGCTTTTTCCAGTTGTCTGTGATCCCATAGGAATGGAAGACAAATCTGTGCTTTTGACATACACTTTTCGTGCCCTGGCCCTTGCCATTCGTGCTTCTAATCTCCCACTCCTTGACTTGTTCTGTCTCACCAGCCTGCCTCTTTCCTTTCCCCTCCTCATCCAACCGTCTTCTCTCTCATTCTATAGTGTTCTCCTCTGAAGTGTCTGACATCTGCCACTTCTTTCCTGCCCATTCTCATATCTCTTTCCTCTTGTGCTTTCTGTCTACACAGCTGCACAGTTTGGAATGCAAGTTGGACTCCCTACAGTGCAACCTCTTCCCTTCCAGCGTGGATCCTTCATTATTTTCTCGATCTGTCTTCTCACGTTCACAGGAAAAAAAAAAGGCCTGAATGTTCCTCTCTACTTCATTAGGTCTATTTGTTCTCCTTCCCTCTAGAGACAACATCCCTACATGCCCAGCAGTTCCATTGCTGAGCATTGCCCATTTTTAATTCAGAGCTTTCTTTTCTCAAACAAGAAGCTTTCTCTGTTGATCTAAAATTCCTGTAGCATGCAATCTCTCTCTTTTCTTGTTGCTATACACAGGATTATGCATTTCCAGAGAAGTGAAAAATATTTAAAATCTGCTCTCTCAGTAATACATAAGATGACTAAGGGGCTTACTTGTCACACCAATTATAGTCGTAATAGCCAGATCTTGGAATAAAAATTGGTAATTCCCAAAGGAGTTTAGTTGCTGAAAAGAGGAACACAAAGAAAAAAAAATATCACAAATCAGACATTTGCCATGGGCCTATTTATGTCATTTCCAGAAGCTGTATTATTTTCACGGAGCTAATGCTCTGCTGTTCGTTCTGAAATTCCAAGAATATGCTAATCAGCAGATAAGGGAACCACAGAACCCATCACCCGGCCAATATATTCATCATTATTTGGCCAGCAGTGAAATACTCTTATTTTGT
>JAVCKT010019928.1:1319-15702 GCA_032273925.1 Rhynchotus rufescens | reverse complement strand
TGGAAATCACATTAAAACTTAAAATGACAGACCAACATTTATAAAACACAAGCACACACATGCACATGTGTATAGAGTATACACATAGAGAGACAATTTTTAAGATTAATTCTTTAAGGAGGATTCTGACACCTAATGTGGACTTAGGGAAAGTCTTCTAGGTAATTTATATCTTATCAGAGACTTCAAAGAGCTCCTTCCTTTCCTCCTTGTTGAACTGAAAAACACTGTTCATCCGTTCAGGTCTTTCACAGAAATTCCTCTGAAATCTAACCAAAAAGGCACTAGAAGTATCTGCTAATTTCTGAATAGTTCCAAATGTCTGAGTGCACCATTCCCTGTTCTCAGGTCAGGCAGTGGTTTTGCGCTGTGCCAAGCATTGACATTTGTTGCTGATAGATTTTTATTTCACCTTCTCATGTTGAACATTCCTTTGAGCTGGAACATTTAGTTTAGGTCTGTATGGATGCCATGGATAGAATCATCTTTAATTTTCCTAGATTAGAAGTTCTGCCGTTAGAAATTCTGCAGGAGCAGATCCAGGTACCATGGCTGTTGACTGGCTAGAAGTGTTTTATATTAACCTTTTTTTTTTTTTGCACGAGATTTGTGTATTTTGTTTTTCTTTTAATCTGTGTTATTCCAAGCACCACTCTTCTCTATGCTTTTCTATTTCTCTTGGGGGACAAAGTGAAATAGGACAACAATGTTTAAAATAAAAGGTCTACGTAAATATTTCAGTTATTTTAAAGGCCCTTTATCTGATTTGAGGACCTCTTGTTTCTTAAGTATTTACTTTCTGGACAGTGTGTGCCAGTGAGGCCTATGTAAGTAGAGCCAAACCAGTGTATCTGGAATAGTAATCAGCCGCAGTACTATATTTGTGTCTTTTCCAAAAAAACAAGTCTGTTGCTTCCATTGCCAAGATCTGGCAGGTAGCTTTGAGGATATTAATGTCCCTCTTGATTGTTGTTATTGGTGGGGTTTTTTTTATCTTGCTACCCCTAATGTATTACATTCCACATGACTATTTGCTAAATAGTCTGAATTTACTTAACAGAGTGGACCAGCTTGTGAGCTGTTGTGATCTGATGGCATACTTGTTTATAATGTTGTGTTCAGCAGGTACTGGGGGAACACAGACCTTTAAAGTACTCAAGGGATCAAAACTAGCCATCCTTTCAGGAGCAGACTATCAGTCATGTGAAGGTTGTAAGTCCTGCCAGCATGGTAATGTACTTGCTGGGAGTTGACTCAGTTGCCGCTGATCAAGGTGGAGTTTAAACTCCTGGCAAGTCTACAGTGCTAGTTCTTCATTTCTAATTTGCTTTGATCAACTAACACCGCTGCCAGGATGAGGTCAGGTAGTTCTTATCATCATTTATTCTTCTTAATTTGATGGCTGGTCACCAACTTTATTTTAAATGCTCCAGAAAGAGTATAAAAACTTTTACATGATAGGTACAGAGTGTGGGGGGAAAAAATGATGAAGTCATAGTCTTTGAATCCTAGCTGAAAAAAAAATATCCAGTGTCCTGTGTTCTGCTTCTTGTTAAAATCTAAGATGAACAAATAAATATGCACTGAGCCAGTAATAGATCCGTGCAAGTGCTAGGAATTCCTTTTCTATTTGAACATACTTTCTTGCATGACTTCTTAATGTGGTAGATAAAGACTTTGGTCTCCTTCTAGAAGCTTGTGTGAAAGCGTACTTCCTAGGCCTCAGGAAAATTCATCTGTGGATACTTGCTTAATAGCTAAGTGAATAGTTTACTAAAACAATTGGAGATATACCAGCTGTTTTTTGTTTGTTTGTTTTGAAGAATGTGTATTTCTGGGTACTTTTCCACCAAAATTTACATATTGAAATTATCAAAGATTATACTTTAAAACCTCCCAAGATTCATCTTCTAATACGTATGTCTAGAACTTCAGGCAGAACTATAATGTCTATTCTTTTAAAATCTCATTTGTTTGTTTATTTTCCTTCCCTGAATGTGACTGAATTCTTTGTAACTTGTCTTTGTTCTCTATCAGAGCCCTAACAGGTGTACTAATAGGCCTTAATTTTCCTGACCACTCCCATCTGGGACTTGCACTCTGTCCCCATGGGCCTTAGAGCTGCTTATGTCCTTGCTGTGGCTGCTTGCTTGGGTTGTGTTGTAGGAAAGTATGTCCTCAGTCCTATCCTGATTTGTTGACTGGATTTTCTGGATTCACCTAGACCTGCCTTGTTGTTTCCAACTTGCAGGGTGGTCAGCTGAGCCAGTAATGGTAATAGGATGGACTGGGTAAGGCCCTGATGATGAAAGAAGGGATAGCCCTACCATTGTCACCCTTTGCCTTGGGAAGCAGTCTGTCCTTGCTACACCCTGGCAATCCCACTTTTTTTCCTTTCCAAATTGGTTTTAGGTAGCTGGTGGGTATGTTTGCTTTACATTTGATATAAACCACTGTATTATCTCTCATTCTGGGAGCCCCATCTGGGTGCAGATGATCCATCAAATGGATGTTAGTGGGAAATATAACCTTTCCTATAACGTGATGGAAACTGCAAAGTGAAGGGGTCATTTGACAAGTGCAATTTGCCAATGACCTGTCACAGGTCTCATTTGTAAAATAATTTGGGCTTTGAGAGCTTCTAAAAGCAATATTTTTTTCTGTAGATGTTTTTATTGAGGCATAAAAGCGACATTTTCCCCCCTATATTTCTGAGCTTCAGTTATATTTTTGAATCTCCTGTTATGAAGTGGGGGGGAAAAAAACAGAAGGAGCACACTTGCATTTTGATAGTCTGCTTTTTTGCTCCTGATACATTCCAGTTTTGTGCCTGTATCACAAATGAGATATTGCAGTAATTAGTGCAAAAGACCTGAATCAGTGTTTCTCAACAACATAAATACTGAATGAAGAAACAGAATTACTGAAAGCTAGAGCAGTTGTTTTAAGAGACTCTTGTTTATCAAGACAGATTCATCTAATTTCAGGTCTTGTGTTAGGTTTACTTTCCAAGGATCTAAGCACCTAAAGGAGAGGCAAGTGCGACAAAGATTCTTCATTTCCCTTGGGCATCCAAGGCACCCTCCTTAGGTGTAGGTGAGTGGTATTTTAATTACTTTAATTACTATTGTGTCAGCAACATCTCTAACAAAATGCTACATGCATCAGTGTAAGTCTAGATGGAATGTATGCTTACAGTTTGTTTATTTATACTATTCATCACTACAATGATGGTATCTGTGTAGGTACTGGAAACTGTAATTTATCTCTCAAAGATAATTATATACAAAAAGTCTGAAGGATAAAGAGGATAATTTGGAGAGAGAAAGAGCATTATAGATACCAAATTTTGTTCTGTGATGCCAGAAGTTTGTTTAAAATAGGATGCATCCTGAGAGAAGTTGGCTAGACTTGGGACAACTTTTTGGCATAAACTTTATTTATTTATTTATTTTTTAAGGAGGTTTCTTGAGGAGAGGAACAATATTGAACTGGGAATCAATCTGGGAACAGGAAAATTAGAGCAAGAGCTCCACCATCTTTCTCCATAACAGAAGTTAAGTTGCTTGATTACTTGGCTATGAGAAGGTTATTAGTGTGGTTGATTTATGTTGTCTGGTCAGTTATTCCTTAAACTATGATTGTCTTTGCTATGGAGATCTGTAAGTGAGACTACCCACCTACTAGCCGTGTGAGATGATACTTTAAGATATATTAAGCTCTTGCAGGAAATTCCTGGCAAAAGTAATCTACCCCAAACTATCTCAAAATTCTGATAATTCAAGCTGTCTTAGCATAAATCTCAGTTATAGATATGGGTATCTAATATTGCAGAACCAATTGTTTTCCAGTATTTTTTCCTGGTGAAAATATTTAATCAGGAAGCCGAATGCTATCTTCAACAATTCATATAATAGTAGTTTTTCACTGCCAAATGCCTTAGGGCAGCATTGTAGGTGTGCCTGAAAGCTCTGCTCAGATGTGGCAGGAAAGACAGGAAAACCCCCTGGTTTCTAAGGTTCTTGCACTATGGCCCACAGATACAAGTTATTCACTTAACGACGACCTACTTTCTTTGTGCAACAACTAGGAGGCATTAAAGCACAACTGAAACTATGTGAAATGCTTTTCTCAGGCTCCTGTTGATTTGTATGATCTCATCTGGAAGAGTATTCCAATCATAGGATAATGCTCTTGAAGATGTGATGTGTTTTGTGCAGTGTTTGAGGATCCTGCCCTGTGTGAAGACCATCCTTTTTTAAATGAAGGATGCTTCTAAAAGCAATGCGTGTGACCCAGTAGGAAGTAGGAAAGAAATGTCTGAAACTTTTAGCTTGCAAACTGAGATGACAATCAGCACTCCAGCTAGAACCTACTCAACTGACAATGGATTTTAAAGGTAGTTTGGCTAATATAGTCCAGATCCTACCATATAATAGTGAGGCAAGAGAATGGTCCTGGACCCACAGCTTACTTCCAATATACTGCATTCTTGTGGAAAGCAGAGCCTGGAAATGAATTCCCACCTTCTAAATTAGATAAGAAATGATGAAGAGATGAGCCTCACATCATACAGAGGCCTCTCTTCAAAATTGGTGGATGGATTAATGATAATTATTTAACATCTGTGTTTGTGCATTGAACATGAAAAGGAGATCAAACCTGAACATGTTTAAATAGAGATATAATCAGATAGGTGCATTGGAGGGCAATAATAGAGATGAAAGAACAAAAGAATTGTGAAAGAAAAAAACTTTCAAGATGGCCTCTCTTTGCTGAATGTTACAGCAAAGCTAGCAGCAATGCTGAAGTGCATTATACACAATATATACCAATAAATAGAATTAAGGAAGAAAGAATAAAGAGTGACGCTCTGGCTAGGTCACATATACGTGGGTTTTTTTGCGTTTGCAAATGCACCTTCCTGGTAAGGAGTTGCTTCATGTCCCCCAGGTTAGCATTCCAGAATGCCAGGTGTATATAGGCTGTAGGCCAGGAGGAGAATTGCTGCTTTGAAGTATATTAGAAACACAACCTGTGCAAATAGGTCTGTCTACATCATCTGCTAGTCAGGTCCTTCAAGAACACTTGCATTACTGATTTGTACTTGGTAATGCTCCAGCAAAAGATATTTACAAATGCGACAGCTTAATTATGCAACTTTGACAAATTCTTTAGAGGAAGGCCACCTCCTAACATATGTTGGGCATTTCTGAAATTCGCTAGGAAAGCCCCTACTTCAAATTTCAAGATTTAATTTCCTGTTTCACCAGATACTTCTGATTGCGTTGAACACAAATGGATGTGGTGGAGCAGTATGATCTGCAAAAGATCAAGTCAAGGAACTGCAGCAAATGTGGTTAAACTATAACAAAATATTTTGACTTAAGTTATATTTAAAACATATCCATTCAAAACTTGCCAGAATCCCCTTTCCTTTCTCTTTTCTTGCCTATTATTTTGTATGTTTTGACATAAGCAGTACAAAAATATAAGTAACAATTGTAGATACTCTTTTTTATTATGATTCATATTTTTAGGGCATGCAGGAGAGAGTAAATGCTTAAACTAGTCCTCTATTCTTTTCTATAGGGTCATGGTAGCTGCACACATTGATTGGTCTTTCCTGAAGAGATGGCTGACTATCGTCTGTCACTGAGGTCTGGACAGATTTCATATTTGACAGGTTTATGACAAAAATGATCTTAACTTTGATTTCAGATTAGTGAAAGGTGGTGGAGAGGTATACAGTACAGTAGAACTTGATGACTTTTTTTTAATTATTATTCGTCCTGAAATACTGTTCTCTTTATGTGGTTATGTCTTGTGCAATTAACAATTGCACGAGGAAAACTAATTACATGAAAAAGGAATTTTAAAGGCATACCATATATACCTTCATTGTGCTGTCAGTATAGCTATGGACTCTGCAAGCACTTAGGTCTTCATGCACTTTGTTTCTTTTATATAGGACTCTGAGATTTTTTGTTTTGTTTTTATACTATAGCCTTTTCTAAGTTTCATTTCATCTGCCTGGGAGGAAGGAACACAAATAACACTTTAGCACTTGCAAAGCTCTTATAATCTTTGATCTGTATAATCTTTGATACTAGTAAAGCATATAAAAAGGGATACTGGACATCATTGCGCCCATCATATAAGGAGAAACTTTGTTAAATGACTTCCCTAAAGGTTCACAGCATGTCCATAGCAGAAGTAGGAGCAGAAGACCCCTGTGAGTCCAAGAATAGTTTCTGACCCGAATCAATACTGTAGTTCTGAAGATCTTCATAAGGCTACCTCTCCTCCTCTCCAAGATGTCTTCTCATTATGTTTAGCTCTCTTGTAACTCTACCTTCTGCTTGACTGGTACAGTTTCAACTTTTTTTTAAGCACAAATGACAAGCACTAGCCTTGACATCTTTAGGAATTGCTGCCTTAAGGAACTGGAACTGCTGTTTTTGATAAAAGAAGAGTTTGGAAGATTCCTCTGATGAGTCTTATCTAAGACTGTATCTGCAACAGTAAGTAAAGATTCTTCCTAAACTTTTTTGCCATGGAATGGAATAAAACCTTTAGAATAACTAGTTTGTCTAACATTTAATTATTTAAATGAGTTTATGGGGATACCTAGAAGACAACAGAGAAATGAAGAACAGAAAACAGAATATTCCTGGAAGAAATTTCTCCAAAGACATTTACTTTGCAGTAGCAGCAGCAGAAAAAAAGTAGTATTAGATGCAATGCACTCTGACTTTAAAGAAGATTTGGATAGTATTACATATGATGTTCTTTCATCAAACAGGAGAAATGAGACCTAGATGAAAACATTAAAAAGTGAGGAAAAAAACTATTTAGAAAATGATAGTCATAGAATTCATGGTTTCCTATCAAGATCGAAAGCTTTTTCAAGATTTCTGGAATTATCTGTCCAACTCCAGGCAGGGAGGAATTGCTGGAACATTGGAAAATAGACTTGGTGTTTAAAATGATTTTAATAAGTAGGAGAAATGATATGAAAAGAAAAAAAAGAAAAAGCAAGGTGCTTTGAGTAGATTTAAGTAAATTTAAGTAGAAATAATCAGCCATGCAAAAACAGGGGAACACATTTATGGAAAAGAGCATGCAAATTGCTAAGCTTAAAAACATAAGGCTCATTCTGGTGCAAAACAGGATAAAAGCATACTAGAACCTATCAAGAGATGTGTCGCTTACTACATATATGAATCTTCCAGCATCAGAAGGGACATAATTGAAGTACTCCAATCAGACTTGGACAGTGTCCTTCAAGACTGGTTGAAGAATGTCTGCAACAGAATAATAAAAATTAAGATGTCTAGAGAACTTGTTTTACAAAGCAGAGTTATTTAGCGTGAAAGGAGACTGAAGACAAACACATGATTAACCTTTAAATATGTTAGTGACCAGCACACAAAGGAAGGGAGCAGTCTGTTCCCCGTCTTTATAATAGATACGACAAAAAGTAATGGGCTTAATTTTCAGTAGAGAAGCTTCAAGGTAAATATTAGATGATTATTTCTACCAACATTGCTGAAGGTGTCTAGGGCAGGTAAGATGATTGTTTGGGGTGAGTCTTGTGAGAAGTGGGCTGTGATCCCTGCTTGGAGTCCCTTCCATGCTAGACATCCTAGTCCCATGTTCTGGGATAGTGGTAATCTGTACACTGCAGTGTTATAAAGCCCAAACAGTGCACGCCTCCAACCTGCATAAGATATGAGTATATAAGAGTTCAGAATCTCATTAAAACCCGCAATATTTGTAGCACAAATTACACACACGTAGTATACTTAACAAAAATAGTATAAAAATTCTGATTTCATTTTTATATCTGTGAATCTGCAAACAGCCTGAAACACAGCTGAGAGCTGTGACCTGTGCATTTCATCTTGAATATAGAAATCTGCTGTCACCCAAGGTAGAAGTATTACATGAGGCATGCTTAGGATTTTGTCATAGCCTTGTCTTCGCAAGTAGCTGAATCAAGTGAAGAGAGTCTTTCAGACCCTGTTTACAATTAGCTTTGTTACAGTGGTTCTTTAGTACTACTTTGGTTTTAATAAAATTTAGCAAATATAAGCTCTAATCAAGAGCAGGTAAACTGAAGCCTTGATGATGATGAAAAGCCTATTGAAGAATATATGTCTTTTCCACATAACTCAAAAGTTGGTACTGTCTACATGGGCATATCCCGGTGGAAGGAGACAGTGTGTAGCTACCTATGCTTCTGTCAGCTGAATTTTGTGGCCTAAATTATTCCTCACTCTCTTCTGTCTCCGGGGTAATCTGACTGATTTATCTCCTCTGAAAATCTGACCCTTTATTTTTGACAGTTAGGCACAAAGAATGAACTCATATTCTTGGTTTAATTCGTCTGGACACTGACATTTAGTAGCAAGTATATGTGCAAAGATGTCAGGACTGCTGGCTACTGACTGCTGGCAGTAGAAGATGAAGGAAAGAAACGTGTGAAGAATGGTTTTGAGATGCAGATTAACTTTTCATGTACATTTTGTCAGGAATTTAAGCATGCATTTATTATTGAAAAAATATCCGGGAAGGTGGTTCTTTCTGTTCAGAAAGGAAAATTTTAATTAATTTCACAGATAACTGTTCTATTTTTATACAGTTAGTAGGACACTGTCATCACCTTGTTCCTCTGAATGTGCTGGTTGGTGTGCTTTCATTTCTTGAATGAGACATACAGGCTTCAGCTAAAGGAGGATGGAAAGGAAACTGTTTCTGGGAGAAATCATTCACTTCAGTATGCTCATTTCAGAGATGCTGCCAAGATACAACTTGTAGTGCATATTTCTGACAAGATATTGTTTATTCCGTACTTCTGTTTTAAAGCATAATAAATGCTTTTAAGTTAACTTCAGTGTAATTTTTAAATTTATATGAAGTTAATACCTAACAAAATTGATCTATCTAGTATTTTAGCATATATCTCTCTGGGACAGCTCCCTTTTTTTTTTTTCCTACTTGTTGACCCTTGCTCTATTTATGATGAACCAGGATCCAGGATCTATTTCCGGATGGGTTCAGATGCAGGGAAAATAAGAGCATTCTGTTGCCAAGAATTTGCTTAGGCTATCCTTATTTCTGGTGAGATCAGAATTCAGGAAACTCTATAGCAGGAATATTTTATTATATGAGTGTGAGTGTACATGCATGCATATATACGTGGCCCTTAGGCTGGCCATTACAATAAGCTTTCAGGTAGCTTTGCATCAAAAGCATCTGAAACTTTACTCTGCAAGAAAGAAGAACCCTGAAGAACCCTTCCCCTGTACCTCTTGTGCAGTGCAGATTTATGTTCTATGTAAAGAGGACCTGGACAGAGTTCAGTCTTGTGACCCCAAAGCTGAGCTTCAGTCCATGAAAGAGAGTAAGAAGTCAGCTAAGGTTGGCCTGCAGTCCTGCTCCTGACAACAAAGAAAGGTCTCCTGAAAAAAAGGCCTGAGCAGAAAGTAGGATCTGAAAAGAAAAGCTTCTCAAAAGCATTTTTAATAGACAGTAGACAATTACTATCATGTGTATGAAGCACAGTGAGGCAATGTGCAAGGTATTTCCTGAAGGATTTAATCACGTGTAGATCAGATCATTACAGCAGTACAAAGGTATTTCTTCGTTGCCTTTACACAAAACTTAGTGTTGCTGTAGGAAATGAAATCTAAGGAGGAAAATAATTTTGTGGAATAATTAGGTGAAAATACCTATCAGTATGAAGACATTGTCAGCAATCATTTCAAAGCTCCATTTATTTCTCGGGGAACTTTTTACATGTCTGCAGGGGATATAAGATAGAAAGATAAGGAAAACAATTTATTACAGTCAAAATGCATCAAGCATAGATGCTTTGTAACACCTTCCAGAACAAAGAGTTTTGACCTTCCACTAAGGCAAAGTGTCAGGCAGGACTGTGCTAGTGAATGACATAATATATGCTTTGCTGAGTTCACTCTGGCCTTCATAAAGGAACTTCTTCTCTGCTTCCTAGTCATGTTTCCTCTGCTTCAAGAGACGCTTGCAGATTTGCCAGGGTAACTAATAATTAGCCTGATAACTGGTCCTGCTTCTTCCACAATCCAATACGAAACAACCATGTGTCAGCTCATCCATTATGTTTAACAGTCACTTTTGCTAGAAGCACATGGAGAGTCCAGAACAGTGGACCTTGAAGCATGCTGGAAGTGAAACAGAGAAGGTATCCAGCTTCTCAGTCTTTAGGCAACTGCATTGTGCAGTGTGAAACCTCAGCAAGGTGACAGTGGTAACAGTCCTTACAATGCTCCCATAGTCTTCCAGCACCGTGACAAGAATATGGCTCTGTGAAAATGAAACAATTATTAATTATTTAGCTTATCTTCAATGTCATCTCCATTTGAGTGGACAAGAGGGAGGTGAAGAAGAAATGAGGAAATTCTGTCCAGCTCTGAGAAGTTGGAGAGAAGGAAGGCCATGAGAGTTGGCATTTAATGGGATTTCTGAGGGCTGAGAAAGTAGAGGACTGCAAAGCTTCTGACCACCCATCTCCAGGCTGCCTGTGGATCCTGTGCTGTGTCCTGATCCCAGGCGGGGTGCATGGGTTACAGTCCATAATGTAATGGACTGTGTCACTTGTGTGGAGATGGGACAGACTTCATTGTATGTGAGTCCTACCCGCTACAGACCATGAGAAGGTGTGGGTGCTTACTCGGACCTTGGACACGTAGAGATAGCTGATAAGCCAAGTGGGCTTGGAGAAGGAGGAAGAAGTTCTCTGTCAAATCTCTGCCTTACCCTCCTCTCGCTTCCTTGGCTTGGGATAGAAGCTTTATATTATTTCTTCCCTGGCTCTGGAGATCCTCTTGGTGGAGTTACCTTTTCCTTACCACAAATGCCAGATAGGCCAGTCTCACCATTGGCAGTATTTCAAAGGCATCAAGAAGAGTGGCTGCAGAAACTGCTGTTTCAGTTTTGCAACCCAAATGATGCATCTTGACAGTTTTCTTTCTCTGAGGGCTGAGCAGATACAGAGATTGTGGCACTGTGAGGCTGTAGGATTTCAGACTTAATTCCCATTTTACAGAGATTTGTTCGAGTGGATAAGCTGTCATGCTGCACTCTCCCACAGTGTTTATTTCATTTTTGGGTTATATATTTGGGTTATATATTTGTTCTTTTGTCTATTTTTCATTTCAGTAACAATATCACATAGCCACTTAATGCTTTTGCCCCCACCCCACCCCCCCAAAAAAAGTCATTTTATTCATAGACTATGGTATTTTCATCATAGGACTTCTGTATAGTACACTTTCTAATCCTGAATATACTCATACTTAAATTTTTCCTAATTCAGTGGACAAAGCTTAAAAAAAAGAGTAGTAAGAAAATATCATTACCCAATAGTGGGAACCTTCCTAGCCTTGACGCTCTGAAAAAAAAAAAAAAAAGTCCTTGAAATATTCATGTTGCATTGCACAGACTACCCATGAAATATGCATAGAAAAATTATATAAGCTACAAGGGAAAAAATATATACCTTCAGAAACTGAAATCTTTAATTTAAAGAACAAGTCTTTATGTAGTGAGTAGAATGCTAGATGTGTCCCTAGCAAGTGTCCCTAGCAATTTTAGAGAAAACTGATTGCTGGCTGCTTGTGTTGTTGCAGACCTGAATGCCTTCCAATGACTGGAGAGATTCCTTCCCATGCTTTCACTGATGGGATACAACATGAACGTTTAATACAAGGTGGAGACACTGCTTAATAAGCGCTAACCTAGTAATGAAAAAACATCAGCACCACTTCAGCCAAGTGTAATCCTCCACTTGCTCTGCTTATTATTAAGCCATTCTTTTGGATATCCACTTGTCAAATAAAAATCATTCTCAGTTGAGAGTAACTGATAGGTAATTTTACTGCAAAATAATGAGCATAACATTTTGCTGTATCCTTAAAACAAACCTTTTAGAAAATATTATCTTCTACAGAATAGCTTTTTCCAAGAATTCCAGTAACAGCAGTAGCAAGAGCACAGGAGATGCTTTGCTTATTCAAAAGCATGTGGCTGTTTCTACATCAAAATGCCATCACAGATGTTGTTAATTGGAAGCCTTTGAATATTATGTGGATAGATCCATTGGTAAGAAAGATGTTTTTCTACTAAGTAGGCATCGTCAGTATAGATGATAAGGCATGCCAATCTCTAGGAAATTATTGATGAATCTTCACAAAAAGTGATTTCCAAAATACGGAGACAGCTATTTTCTTTACAGTTGTGTGTTCCATCCTCCGAGCTCACAAGTTAGAAAAACATATTTATGTTTTCTAACCTATTTGTTAGTCTGGAGAGTCCTACAGTGGCAGGATACACATGATTTCAATTTAGGACTGGTTGGATTTTCTCCTATGTCTACTATTATGAAGAGCCGTTATGATGTTAAAAGTGCCCCATGCTGACATCTCTTGATCTTTCCCTCCTTATTCCACTCTAGCTGATGAGTCGTCTTCTCTGGCAGAACATTGTCAAGGAAAATGGGCTATTTGACCACTGGGAGGTGGGGTGTCGTGTCCTTTGGATTGTGGCTTTGAGAGATGCTTCTCCAATACAACCTCTTAGAGCAAGTTTTGTGCCTTGTCATCTTGGTGTGACTGCAAATAGGTAAGTTTCTCTCCTGTAACCAGGTTCTGGGCTTGGCACTGGGAAGCTGTACCTTGGCAAAGTGTTCAATATACCTCCAAGTGCCATTGCACTGATAACTAGAAATGCAGCAGGCAGCACCACTTCGAAACGGTGGCTTATCTGGGTTGGGGTGTTGGCCAGTGCGCAAGGAGGAGATGGGCTATCAGGTGACATGCGAAGAGTCATGGAAAATAATAAACATCTGTTTTATTCTTTTGCTGTTGTATATTCCAGTATCCAGAAGGTGAAATACTACAATGCTAACAGAATACTATGGAAAAAAGAAACATGGATTAAGGTCATGTAATGTTCAATATGAAGAAAGTCCATGCAAATATGGAAGCAATTATTTGAGCTGGAGTTGTGAGCCAGCTGGCTGTGTGAATATGGCTGCAGCCTGAAACTCAGCATGAAGCAGTTAGTGAACTTCAGCTTACTGTGGATGATACACCTCTCCATTATCCCTTCTTGTGCAGACAAGTCCATAAAGGACAAAAAGAAAAAAAAAAAAAAGGAAAAGAAGGAGAAGCTGAGCTGAGCAAAAAATCTACTTAAATGCTTTCAGAAAAGCGAGTTATAGTCCTCTTTGGGTTTCAAAGTTTTTCATTTTAAAAGTAATATTCTTTCTCTTATGTTTCAATCAAGAAAACTGATATTAGGTTGAGACATGTGCAAGCTCCCTTCTAGATGTCTTGAGATAGGCTTTACAACAAAGTATGAAAGCTCACTGTGTTCAGGTGTAAGTTACAGTCCTCTGTGCATAATAAAAGTGTTTTCCTTATGATAAAGAAAATTGAGTACTGAAGAATATCTGTCTCTTGTTCTAGTTAATTGATTTCTTGGCAGGCCAAGACATTGCTTAGATTAAGAAAGTGATCTATGAAATTTATCTTATGTCTATTTATAGGAGAAATAGTTTTGAAAGAAAATATGCAGAAAATAGCTACATGGTGCAGTTACAATTGCACTTGTGATTAAAGTAGAGATGTGATTGTGGAAAGGAAAAGTGTAAGGCAAGAGGAGGAGACTTTGGGAATTTGACAAAAGGCTTGTATTTTGTGATTTTCATTTTCTTTGTAATAAGTTACATCATCACTGTGATGCATTGTAGTAATTAATAGGTGATAAATGTTCTAAAATGTTAATTATTTTTAAGGTCAGTTTAGTGTTATTATTACACTTCTCTCTGAAATTCTTTCTGTCTACTTTGATAAAACTAGAATTTGAAAAGGTAAGTTCTGTTTTTTTTTTTAACTTTTACCATTACCAAGAAAATTCCATACATAGCCAATCTCAATGATTCCCCTTGTGAGATTTTTTTTTTTCTTTTTTTTTTAATTGGTACTGCTAGCATGTCCTTGACAGTAATAGGGAATATTGATGGATATTGCAATGTGATTATTAATTTCAAATATTCGCAGAGGAACTCAGAAGCAATGCTATATCTGCCTGCAACTAGTGGCAGCATTTCATTTTGAAAAATAAGTAAAAGTGTTGAGCACTTTCATTTCCACTGATAGTTAAATCATTTTCATACTGAAATTTAAATAGCTTGCCCAATTTGCTAATTTTGTGGCACCCTGTCTTGTTTCTCCAAAGGAACTGTAGGGGCTGCTCTGGGCATTAGTGAGCATGCTGAGTGGGAGCAGGGCAGTGTCTTCTTGTTTTTATGGAGGAGTGGAGAACATGAGTACAG
>JAVCKT010019925.1:5069-16561 GCA_032273925.1 Rhynchotus rufescens | reverse complement strand
CAATATAAGTGAGAACTGATAGGTTGGAAAGATTTTGGGTTACTTTTTGTTAAGATGGCAGATAGTAAAGGAATATTTAAAAACTGCAAGAATTTTAAATGTGCAGATTAAGCACAGTATTTTGCAGTCACGTGTTTTCATTTATTTTAGGATTTTATATAATTTTTTTTAGACATGAAAAAAGAAGACAACTTTGTAACTAAATAAAATTTGTTCCCACTAGTGACTTAATTTGTAACAGTGCGTTCTGGATTTCTTGGAAAGAAAACACTTAAAAATATGAAAGCGTTTTATCCAGGTAACCTACTCGTAACTATTACAGAATTGTTTTTCTCTGCACTTAGTTTCCTCTTGCTGTATAATAAAACTGTTCTTTGTTTGCAGAAGTTACGGTCTTTATGAACTATGAACTCTCTTCTATACTGTCTTTTAATTTGCACTAGAACTAGTCTAATATCATGAAGTTTTGTGTTGGTAAAGCGAAAGCACTTTATGAGAATTTAATTTTAAAAAAAATTTTTTTTTTTTTTTTTTTTTTTTTTTTTTTTTTTTTTTTTTTTTTTAATATGTTAAGCTGAACTAACTTTTCCTAAGGTAGGCATTTGGTAAATTCTTTAAAAAATATTTACAGGTATTCTATGCTCTTTAAACATTCAGGGTTCATAGAGCTCGATTTAGATGCCTTACTCCTCTTGATTGGTGATAAGTGCTTTAGAACCTGCTTGGTAGATTTGCTACATGGTTAAGATTACAGATTCTGTTACTGATCTACTGCTGTGTAATTAAACCCGGGGGACTAGAGGTAGATCTGTATTAGAATGATCGTTTCTAGCAAGCTCAGAGCAACCTTTGGCTATGTTTTGTGAAAGAATAAACCCAAAACACCCATGATGGTTTTTCTCCTTCAAATTTATGACTGTTTGCACCTTTGTGTGCTTGGTAACCAAAATTCTCATGTATTTAGTTCAAAGTAAAATACTTTTAAGTGTTACTGAAAGCGTGATTAAAAGGTGCATCTTTGGGGAGGAAAAAAAGTAAAAGGACATTGCATGATACACTGGAAATATTTTCATACTAGTTGCATTTTGAAAAGCAGTTGTCCCATGTTGACTGCGGGAGATTTTTGCTAAACAGTGCATAACAATGAAAAATACTCAAATGCTAAAAATACAGGATTACCACATGCTTTGACCTGTGGTCATTGAATTGGCAGGGTTAGCCTTGTATTGTTTGTTACAAGTTTGTTTGAAGAGAACAATTATAGGATGATAGTTAAAAGCACTGGTGTATTCTTTTTAAAGAGCAGAATAAAAACACACCTTAAAGAAACAGATTTTTAAGAATTCAGATGGATTGCTTTAAATAAAAGAGGAATAATAAGTAAGCATTCTGGTTTCTGAATTCTGGTTGTTGAGAAAATGGTTATTTTTGCAAATTGTATATTTTCTGTGTGCGTTTTTCTTGCAGTATTTTGAAAACAAAATCTAAGCCAGTATCATCTCTTTATGTGGTAGCATCTCTCTGCCTTCACCTGCCTGGATGACAGGAGCCCCTTAATGGATTTTCAGCAGAAATTGAAGGTAGATTATTACATGCATAAGGTAGTAGTTAGGGGCCAAGGAGGGCTGCCAGATTGATGGTATGATTCTTTAATACAAAAATTTGGTTTGCATCAATAAGAGTTTGTGGATTTCTACAGTAGAGTTTAGCTGAGTTTATGCCAGACTTTGATTAAATTAGTTCTGTAATAAAATTGTATTTTACAGCATTTCTTTTTCTGCTGTTTCAGGTCAGCATGGCTGTCGTATTTTGCCCTTTTCCCTGACTCATCTTTGTTCCTTCAGTAGTTGATGGTATTTGACAGTTGACTGTGAAGGGGAGATTGGCATTTTCTTGGTTTTTCTTATTGATCCTTGCTTCCAGGAACTGTCAGTTGTGGGTGCAGATGAATGTGATCCATGGACAGCAACGATGAAGTAAGAGAGAACTGACTTCTTACAAAGCTGACTTCTTACTAGAGCAGTGTGTGGAAATACAAGATCACACACACACACACACACACACACACGCGCGCGCGCGCGCGCGCGCACATATATTTTTATGGATAACGTGACCTTCCTATTTTTATTTAGTTTGGATAGATTTGGAATTTAGATGGACCTCACTGCTTTCCTTGGCTGTTTCTCTTGCCAGGTAGGAGAAGATAGGACTTGGACTGTTCCTTTTGGGACCAAAGTCCAATAGAAGATCTGGGTGGAATGAAAAATGCTCCACATTTTCCCTAGTAAAATTGAGTGGAATAAGAAGTGTAGCTTGTGACTAGTTAAAAAACAAAACAGAAATCCCTCTCCAACCCACTTTCCTTTTAATCTAGGTAATTTTATATGTATAAGGTTGTTTGAATGTGACCCTTGACTGTCATCAGGATTGTAGTTACGATGATCAAAAGTGCTTTACTTGCATAAAAGTGTTAGTGAACAAATGGACAATTGCAGGTCAGGGTATGACGATGCAGTGGGGATTCGTGAGTCTTAATAAGAGAATGGAAAACTGTATCATGTCCTCATTAGCTTCACTAGGCTGAGGAGCAAGTAGAGCTGTCCTTATGTTCCAAATTATCTACCACAAATAACTAGTTAGCTTTGAAAATCTTGGCCTGTGTTTCCCATGAGGCTGCCAACTTAGATTATGTGTTGATACATTTTTATTTGACTTAAAAATGTAGTGTTGGAAGAGATGCTGAGCATTAGTTGTCTGTCCGTTATTTTTGCACGGAGTCAAAAATAAGTAAAACCTTCTTTCCTGGCGCTCATCTGGGGTGTTCTTGAAAGTTCCCATGAGCAACTTGTTCTGGAGCCTAATGGACTTTATTTGGATCAGCTTTCTAACAATATATAATCTAAATTACCCTGCTGATCAGTTTTTGTACTGCCATCTGTAAATGTGAAGCTCAATTAATCACTGTCTTCTTATGAGACTTTTGCATATTTTAAGATTATTCTGCTTCCTTCCTGTTCCATAGCACATTCTCTATTCCAGACTAAATATTTCCAATTATATTTATTAATTGTACTTCAAGCTTCATATTTCCTTGCAAAGAAGCAAACAGAAAACTTCTTGGTTTTGTTGTTTGCTCTGGACTTTTTTTCAATTTGATCTAATTTTATTTTTAAATTTGTTAGTGATCAAAATTGTATATGGAGCTTTATCCTTGCCTTGAATAGAGGAAGAATTTCTCCTTTGTTTTAGTTATTTCCTTTAATTAACAAATAATATCTTTGTTAATACCCTGCATGATAATATTTGTTGCTTTTGTAACCTCACTTCATTACTTGCTCTTCCAAGAGCTTCCCAAAGGCAGCAGGTTCTAAATATGGATGACTTGTCTAGAAATCTGTTGGGCTCTCTGGCTGTCTCCCTGCTTGGTGATTATTTTGTAACCATATAGATGTAAATTTTGCAATATTTCTCTTGGTTGTTCTGTAGGCTGTATGCTAAGAGCATCCCTACTGAAAGGTTTTGTTTTCGTGCTTTGGTTTTTTGAAATGTTCTTAGCTGGTTTTATTTTTGTAGATACTGAAGTTAAGTACATTGTTTCATACTAAAATACCCAACATACACGTGACATTTAACTGTGTGATTGCTCAAAACAGAAATTCAAGGACATGAGCAAAGCACAAGTCCTCTTCTTCCTTCTATAACTTTAAAATGTTGGAAAACAATCAGAGGCAAGGGGTTTTCTGCAGTTGAATTGCCTTCAATGAGTAATGAGTTTCCAGTGATCTGGAATATTTTGGTTGTTAAATGAATGATGCTTGGAGATAGATATCTAAGTCATTACTTTTTACCAGCGGTGCTGGTTTTATTGTAATCTTATCTCTCATTAACATACTCTATAATGTTTAAAATTTGCTACTAGCTTTTTGCTGAGGACCTTCTGTTTGTTTGAATTAATGGACTATAAAGAGTTAGAAAAAGTATTTTATTATTATTATTTTTTATCCTTTGTTTCTGGTTGGCATTTTCCAGTAATCTTTAGCCTTTTCTAAAGGAGGAGATGACCGTGTCTGCTAAAAATAATTTGTTTAGCTTTTTGTTAGCTTCTTAGCTTCTGTTTGCTTATGTAAACTTCAGTGATTCCACCTGGGGAAAATAAACACACTTATACTTAGGATTAGCAGGAGTGGTGAAGATGCCCTGAGGAATGTGGAATGAAATCTTTGACTGGCCATCACCTTAGAGCCTGTGTTTTTGATAGCATATTTTGATCAGACATTCTTTGCTTTTAACCTTTGCTGCTGAAGTTTGTATTGATGTTAATTGTAAAGGGAAAATAACGATTTCTCTTCTGTTTTCACTTGGTGTATACAGAATTGACCGTGTCATGCAGTGCTGTGAGAGGTTGGGAAGTGATGGCCCAGGAGAGCTTTTCTGCTGCTGTGATCTCCTTGTTTGCTCCTTTCACAAAAGTGGCTTTTAAGTCTGCTGTACAGGAAATAAATTTCCGAAATCTTTCCTCTTTCCCGATCTCTACTAACAAATTATAGTAGAAAGCACTAGCTAATTCCAGGGCTCTAAATGTTAGTGTGATAGAAGTTTATTGCTCGTCTCCCAGCATGTAGTAAACAAATGCTTAACAAATCTACTTTTTTTTTTTTTCTTCTTTCTTAAATTTCTAGACAGCCTTTTCGGGGACATCTCTCTGTCACGCAGTCCATGTTTTTGAGCTCAAGCAAGGTTAATTCCCTGGAGAGCGGAGTTGCACGTGGCCCTTGCTCTAGCCCAGCACTTCACCTTGCTCTACTTAGCTGTCACTGGCAGCCCGCCTGTCGTCTCCGGGGCCCCTGAAGCCGGGATAATCTTCCTACAGCCTAAAACGAATCCCGAATCCCTCGGTGAAGGAGAATTCCTCTCGGGCCTGCCCTGTTAAGAGAAGGGTGTTTCCTTGCAGAGTGTGTGCTTTTCTCTACCGGGGCGGTTACGTTAGTGGGAATTTGCAGAGCAAACAAAAGTGGAGTCTTTACAAGGAAAGTTTTTGTCATAAAGCCATTTTTGCCTTTCAGTTTGCAGCTTCAGCTCTTGAGTGTCTACGCAAATATTTTGATTCTCACATCTGGCAAGGAGGGCCTGTCACTCTAACAGCTTTTCCTTTCTTTCCATCCAGTAACGAAAAAAAGCTCCAAAACGCCCCAAAAGGCCAATGTTTAAATTTGCTGATCACAGCTATCCTAATACACAAGTAGCTAGGAATACATAGCTAACAGTAAACATGGCTTCAGTTAGATGTTTGTTTTGATTTCTCCTCTCTGATTCTCCCTTATCTTCCTTTTCCCAGATCTAGAAATGAATTTTGACATGAAATGTTGGTAAGCACTTACTTCTCAGGGCTGGGAATATTTGAAGGTTAAAAGTGCAGTTTGGTGCCAGCTGAAGATAAGTTATTTGGTAATCTTTTCCTGGGAAGTGACTGCAGATTTCTGTGTAGAATTTCACTTAAATTCAGTGCACTCAGTCCTCGAATGAGGATAGAGATTTTTTTGTAGCATGGCATTTCACACTCCTTTTGTAGTTTTAGACTCACATTCCCTACTTATTAAGCAAATTGGGTGCTTTAATGTGATGCTACAAGTGCTCATTAAAGCCATTTTTCCAACAGCTGATCATTATTTCTCCCTTTTTTGATTTTTTTAATTTCCTTTTAAATTGAGAAAACTAGCCAGCAGAGTTTTTATTTCATTTGTCAGTCCTTTTCCATTTCCATGTAGAATAGTCAGTTCCTTTTTGTTCTTGTTGTTGTTCTTACAGCTCTTAAATACTTGGATCAACTGAAAATAAATTTCTAAGTAGCCTGAAAAAGTTTGTCTGTTTTATTCTTACCTGGTGGACACAGGTGGGTATTTTGGTTTTGGTACCAAGCACAATAAGGACTCTCTAATCTTCCAAAACCACTTTTCCAAATGGGTCGAATGTTTCAGGAATATGAGGCAGCTTTCTCAATCCCATTTCTGAATTTTGAATGGCTCATCTGGGAAGTATGAAGCATAGGAGGTGAAGAAATGGGGCTGCAAATTTTGGTAAAAAATGTTGTTTTTATTTTTCATAAACATTTCAAGATTGATTTTTTTTTTGATTTTTTATTTATTTATTTATTTATTTTAGAATAGGAGTGCTCAGTGCCATAGCTGATATTATTTTCTCATCTGAAATCTACATGATGATATGATGTCTTGTTTTCCCTTTAATGGGAATTTATTTTGAGTATATATTATGAAAATATTTTTTCTAGATGGAAAAACCTAACCTCTGTGTTGGTCAGATAGTCTTTTCTTGCAGTTTTACCAGACAGAGTATCCCTGTGGTAGGTAAGTGCGTCAGTGCATCAAGCGCCGCTGATGCAGTGGAACGCAGTGGCACTAGAGCAATCCAGGCAGTTGTTAATCTTGGTTTAATTCATTTCAAACTTGCAGTACCAAAATTTGCCTTTTCTCCTTCTAAAAATGCTTTCTTTGGATGGTATGATTGCTTCAGAAGACCTACCTGTATGAAGCATTGCTTTTCGTCAATGCTTTCCCTATATTGGATAATATTTGCTTAATGCAATGTAAGGCGTGTAAATACTTCTGAATTACCGCCCCCCATGCACAAATTGCAGATTGGAAAGCAAAATAACTTTGCAAATACAATCTTTACATGTTTTATCATATGCTAAAGATCCTTACTAGTTTGGTACAAATGTCTGGACGCAGTCTTTTTGCAGAGATTTTATTTTAATCTTTTTTCCATAATTACGTTCTTGTACCTTGGCAGATGAGCGTAGAATCTGCCCTTAGGGTTGTGCTGGCTGCATGGGAGCTTCGTACGGAGGTGTTTTCTTGTGGCTCGCGTGTCCAGCAGTTGGAATAGCCCTGGGGGTCCCTGCACTGAGGAGAGCTTCACTTTGCCCCTATGTTTGGGTGGTCTCTGCAGGTCAAGATCAGAGAACTTGACCTGAGCGAAGCATGAGGCTTGTCTGTTGTGTGTCCCACGTTCCTGTTGTTACTGTGCCTGACCTAGCGGAGTCGTCGTTCAGTGCGTCCCCTTGCATTTCCTCTCTCTCCGGTATCCTGGATGTTAGAATACAAACACCTGAATTTTACATCCCTAAATATAGGGAGCCCCATATTTTTAAACTAGTGCTCCCCTGCTGGTTTATTAACTTTGGTGGAGCCTCTGTTGTTTAAACCATGAACTATTTCCACCTATAAAAGTGCAAATAGGGATTTAGGGTCTGCTTTCAAAAAATATAGCATATAAATATAGCATATTTATTTACAAAAGATGACATGGATTATAGCTATTGTAAAAATGGATGTATGTATTTCCATATGTAAAGTTATCTCTCTGAAAGTTAGAAGTAGAAAAGTGTTTTCTTAGCGTGCTGCTGCATAATTGCAAATTTATGGCACACAGACAAAATATTGAAACCTTCCTAAAAATGTGAAGGTGATGATGTGTTGTACTGCTTGCTTACAGCCACACAGGGCTCATACAACATATTGATGATCTCCTCTCCAAAAGCACTGTTAACTCCGATTCAGGGCACCTCAGGAGGTAGAGGTAAAACTCTGGACACGGAGCCCGCTTTCACAGCAGCAGAGTGCAGGTGCAAACCAGAAATGCCAGCATTTTTGCAAGTGGTTTTGATTGTTTTCTCTGCAAGATGTAGGAGCACCAGAATATTTTTAGATTAAAAAAGATTAAAAAATTATCCATTGCGGTTGTGATTGCTTATGTGTTTGGGTTAGTATTTATCATTTGAAATATCCATAATGCTATCTTAGGCATGTTAATTAGGTTTCAACTTTTCCTATTAGCGCTGGAAGGCTCTGTCTGATACAGTTGTTTTTCTGTCTCCTCTTGAATGCAGCACAGCTGCCTTGTGATGTCATTAGCTATTTAGATGGCAGAGAAAGTGGGAGAGGAAGAGAATTAAAAAGACAGTTTTTAAGAAAAAAGTGTCTTCAGTAAGCAAATTATTTTTGTCGGTTTTGTTTTGATTAGGATATGAAATAACAAGTAAAGTCTGATTGCCACAAAAGAAATTACATCTGGAGAGTTTAACTGGGGCACTTACAGGAACTTTTTTGTGGAGTGTTTGATTTTTTGCCCCAGTATTTGGGTAGTCAGGATCATCTTTTGCAAAAACCTCTCTGTTCTTGCTAATACTCATATTTACCTGGCCCTCAGGTAGAGGAGCGCAATCTCTTCTCTGGGTTCTGTTCTGTGTTTCTTAATTCAAACTCGAGGTTCAGAGATACTTGAGGAACGCTGGACTCCCTGCTCCTCTGTGGAAAATAGCCACAGAGATCGTTGCCAAAGATGCTCTGTGTTGGTTGGACAGGACAAGTATTCATGTGCCTGTTTCCTCGCGTTCCCAAGAGAGGAATTCCTTCATAGGTGCTGTTCTAGTTTCCATGTAACTGCGTAAGAACTTGTGGAGGTTTTCTTGGGCTTCAGGATTGAGCAGGTGAGGGTTAAAACAGACAAAGATTATTTTGAAATCTTTAGTTTTGTAATCTCTTACTGATTTTGTAATCAAGGATCTTGGTTTCTTTGGTGAGGTGACAAGTATTTCTTGACCCCCTTCCTTTGAAATACATCCAGACTGGCACATGGGTCTTGTGGGAGGGCAAAAAGGTCAATTGGTTGGCAATTCTAAAAAAGCAACTGGTAAGAAAATTAAAAATGGCAAATAAAGGCTTTGGAGGGCTTTCAGGTAATATAAAAATGTTTTCTATATTAGTATAATCAATGGAAAATATGAATTAGAAAAGATATTTCTGAGATATATTAATTGGAAAAATGAAAATTGTTTTAATTTTAATGACTAGTTGAAACTGCTATTGTGAAAAAGGTTTTAAGTCATTAAAAAGATGGACAAGATAGCCTGGTGGTTGCTCATGTGATCATTGAGGTTAATACAGGTTAAGGACTGGTACTGGAAAATAGTGAACAAAATTTTGTGTTAACATTAAAAAACCTCATACTTTGTCTACCAACTTAAAGTCATGAAAACAGTGAATTTTGGTTTGCATGCTCGTACACTTATAGCAGTGTGAACCAGAACTGATTTTCTTTGAAGATCATAATACCACTTTTCATATATGATCTCAGAAATGGGAAATGGGGGGCTAATGGTAGAAAAAATGACAATTTGCTTATGTTTGTACACTAGTGTGTATATTCCTAAAACACACATTTTTTGTTTAGAAGAAAAATAGAGATTTTCTTGGAGGGGAAAAAAAATAAAGTAACGCAGGTATTGATGGGGTTACCTCCGCAGCTCTGTAAAGGCATAAAAGATAACTGCCCAAGGGTGGTCTTTTGAAGGTAAGTAGGATTCCTATCAGACTAAGGCATCGTTTGCTTTCTCAGATCCTTCCTGGGCATACGTGAATCAATGTGTATCCATTCAGGATGGCCTTTGTGTCAGTACCGAAATGTTTGTGTCAGTATTGAAATGTTTGGAGGTTGATTGTTAGAAAAATATATAAAATCTCCCAATTTAAAATTTCACATGAAAGAGTAAATAGGTGCCTGATTTTCATCCCATCTTTTCCTAGGGTGGAATAATTTTTTTTTCTTTTTTTTTTCCCCCTAGTCACAGCAAATACGATCAGCACTTTTGAAAATCAGATACCTGTTTTTGCTGAAGTATGGCCTGAAGAGGGGCCAGCTAATATTGAAGATACTTTTCTCCAAGCATGTTGGCTCTCTCAGTTTCTTAAACTGCTGAGCTGAGCCGACTCAGAAGTAGTCTCCTATAGAAGGTGCTGGATGATTTATTCCATGAGCGCTGGAACAGATTGAACTTGGCTTCCCACTGCCTTGTATCTGCACTTGCCTGTGGCCGTTTCAAAGCTTTTTCCAAACATGTCCGAGATGTCTGCTGCTTTGTGGGGTTCAGGTGACAACAGCTACTGTTAAATGGTGTAGGGAAGGGCAGTGGAGCTGTTGTTTGTCCTCCTGCTTCTCTTGTTCTCTGCTCTTGCCTGGACCTTCTGGCAAGGCTGTCTTTCCGGAGTTCACCTTCTTCCCCTCTTTTGCTCATCTGTTGCTCTGCTTTATAAAAACCCGTCACAGAATCTATCCCAAAGAGGAAAAAGGGACATATATGTTGTCTAAGTTTAGTATCTTTCTGAGAAACAGCAGCAAGATTTCTAAATACAACTTTTTGATTTAGTTTCCATACAGGAGATATGTAGAAAGGCTGTGTCTATTTATTTATATGTGAATGGGGGAGTTATAGGTGGGCTATAGTACTAGTTTACTGGTTTTACGTGGCTTGTCTAGACATTATTTTTTTCTTTTCATTTTTAATATATTTTTCATACTTTATTTTAAATATAGCTCTACTTTTTCCCGTGTGACTTTTTTTTTTAATGTTGCGTATATTTTGGATATTTGTTTTAAAGTTCATTTCTTAGTCTTGTATTGTCCATTTATGTTTGACAGTATAGATATTTTATTTTGATGTGATTGTGCTCAATTACAATTGGCCTGTTATATTTTATGTACCCAATTATACAGCGTCAGGTTCAATTAGAAATATTGCATGGTGACGCCTTATATGTTTATACTCAATGAGTGACATCTTTTATTCTGTCTGTATTTTTCATGTGGAAAAAGTCTGTCCTTTTTGATGTAAAGTTCTGCATTCACAGTGATATTTTGGTTCTAGCACTTCAGAACGATGTAATGATTCAAAACTCAAATGTTAAAAATCCAGGAATTTTAAAGTGAAGGTTAGATTGAAATACAAAAATGCAATCAAATTTTTCGCACCTGTACCTGTTGGATTGCAGCATTTTTAAAGATTTATTCAGAGACATACTTTTAAATTATTTTGTCCTTTTTTGAAACACTGTTTTGCTTTTTTATTTTAAAAGCTTATTTTAACACAGTTATGATGCCACTATACATGGGACTGGCAAATGTTAGATGTGGTACCTCCCTAGGCTCCCTAGGCCAGAATACTTGCAGTCAGTCACAGAAATAGCACAGCTGTGAATCTGTTCAGAAATCTTTTCCATTTTATTGTGTGCTTCTGGGTGACCGTTTGTGGTTAAATTTGTAGTGAAATCTACTTAGTTAAGGAGAATGTGATAAGAAGCTTCCTCAGGGCTGGGAGGAGAAAGAAATCAGGTGTTGAATTACTCATACTTCTTATGGTATCATGTTGTGTTATGCTAAAAAAAAATGTTTGTGTCTGTTGCTTGAAACTTTCTGCCTTTTTTTTTTTATTAGAATTCTGGGTTGTTCATTAACTTTTAGTTGACAGCTGTGTGCAAGGTAGAATGTCTTCCATATGCCACGAAGCTGCACCAATTTATTTCTTTGTTTGATGACTTTACAGTGAAGTGCTGATCTTCTTTGAGAGCAGTATACGAATATATCTAGTACTTTGTAACAATTGGGAGAGTAAAGATAGTAATACTATTTTTATTGATTTT